>SJYW01022224.1:135559-216498 GCA_006410735.1 Raphicerus campestris | reverse complement strand
TTTGATCATATTACTTTTTTTTTTTTGCTCTAAAATCTTCAAAGGTTCTGCTGTCTTCTGAATAAAAATTTGGACTATGTTTCACCTGCAGTTCAAAATCCTACTTATTTCTCTAGCTCTTTATAAGTCTTATGGTATACCTGTACTAAATTATCTGGAAATAATTCTAACAAACTTTCATTTTATTGCCTCTTACTTTGTCATTAATGAAAACAGTTACTGAGAACATTCAATGTAATATTTTTGAAAAAATATATTTATTTATTTACTAATAGCTGTGACAGCTCTCAGCTGCAGCACACTGGATCTTTGATCTTGCTGCAGCATGCAGTATCTTTTAGTTGTAGCATTTGAACTCTTAGTTGCAACATGTGGGATATAGTTCCCTGACCAGGGATTGAATCTGGGCCCCCTGTGTTGGGAGCATGGAGTTTTCACAACTGGACCACCAGGAAAGTCCCTACAATGTGATATTAATCTAAATGCCAGAGATAAAGTCACTTTCTTTCAACCTAGTTTCATGGGAATCTGATCAACTTCATACAAATCCATATAATGAAGTTTCTGAACTTTCAAAGTTGAAGATCAGAGCTAGATAAAAGTAAAATCACTATGGTACATTCATTTAGGAAGTTTTATGTGAAATAGCCAACTGGCCTCTATGTTGAAAACATGGAATTAATTATTTGCAAGAGATTCAAGAGAGAACCCTGAGACAGAAAAATGCATGAGAATCATATTGAAATGAATGAAAAAGTTTTACTTTGTCCCGTATAGAACAATTTCCCTCTGTCTGGCAAAGGATGAGTGACCTATACCACAAGAATGGAGAGTTAAAACTTCCCTGTGCTTTGGTGGAATGCTTTTGTGTGTAGAATATGTATTTCATCTCTTTGACAAATATTTTTGTGTATCTAGTAATATGCCCTATACTAAATGCATAGGTCAATGAGATCCTAAAAATGACCTGGACTCAGAGAAATGAAGCTATGAACATTAATAGGATTGTTTATGGTATTTATGTTTCTCTGTGAATAAAACCTGTAACTTTTGGCAGCAAAGTGAGTTACTAAGGTGGGTATGAGTCTAAGTAGTGAGTGTGAGTGAATTATTGGCCAAGTCTATTATAGGAATACTGAGTAAGTGTGACAGTGTGTATTCATAAAGAGAAAAGTCACCTCATGGTTTAGTCTTCTATTAAGACGGCCCAGACTCACATATCAGAAAAGGAATGTGGATTAGTTCAGGTATTCAAGCATTTTCAAAGGTCCCTTCTAATTTTTAGGATTATAGAAAATTGTCAAAACTGATTTTTTTGTATTTTTCTCTCTTAAAAGGCTACCCAGACACTCTATGTCACGCTTGTCAAAATAAAGGTTAAAATTCTGAGACTGGACTTCCCTTGCGGTTCAATGGTTAAGAACCCAGTTACCAATGAAGGGGACACAGGTTTGAGCCATGGTCTGGGAAGATCCCACATGCCATGGGGCTAGTAAGCCAGTGCACCACAAGTACTGAGGCAGTGTGCCCGGAGCCCAAGCTCTGTATCAAGAGAAGCCACTGTGATAAGAAGCCCACACACCCGAGGGAAACTGAGTCGTGCTCCCTCACTTCAACTAGAGAAAGCCTGAATGCAGCAACAAGGACTCAGTGCAGCCAAAATAAATAAATAAAAATAAAAACATTCAGAGACATTTACCATGAAATTAATGAAAGAAACTTATGCTCTTGAGATTCTCACTTGCACTGGTTCCTTTTAAATAAGGAAGTATTCACTTTTAAAGAAGTGAATACTACTGTAATTCTATATTTTTCTTTGTTAAAAGACCCCAAGAATTGTATAAGCTTTAGCTTTCTCTCTCTCTCTCTCTCTCTATGTGTATATATATATATATACACACATATATATATATATATATATATATACATACACACACATATATATATATATATATATGCACACAGAGAGAGAGAGAGAGAGAGAGAAAGAGAGAGAGAGAGCTTACCTTGTGGCTCAACTGGAAAAGATTCTGCCCACAATGTGGGAGACCTGGGTTTGATCCCTGACTTGGAAAGATACCTTGGAGAACAGAAAAGCTACCTACTCCAGTATTCTGGCCTTGAGAATTCTATGGACTGTATAACCCATGGGGTCGCAGAGTCAGAAACTACTGAGTGACTTGCACTTCCCTAGGTCTCAGTATACCTAGAAATGCCTCTGGTATAAACCTCAGAATTCTTGTTCACCTCATTATTTAATTCTAAGAATTAATATTTCATCCTTCAAAACTCTCTTGGATTTTTCTTCTCTTTCTTTCAGTTTCTGTGGATAACTATGCAATTTAGTTCAGGGCATCTTCACTTGAAAAACTGTATCATGATGATAGCCTCATAGTTGGTTTTACTGAGTGCAACTCTCCTCCAAATAAATCTATCCTTTGTGAAGTTGGCAGGCTAATCTTCTTAAAAAGAAACAGATTATTTTGCAAAATTCCCATCCAAACTCAAGATATTTTGGTGTCTTTCCACTATCAGGGCTCTTTTACAATTGAGATATTTAAATGCTCAGGCAAAAGGGTGGCAGTCAATCAGAGGGTACTTGAAGCCACATAAGAAATGTGAAATTTTTCTAGAGTGTCATTTTTACTTGATAGCAAGTAATTTAAAAGATTTCTCCCCCCTCCTTTTCTTCAACAATATCAAGCAGATATAGAGTTAAATGCAAAAAGAAAAAAATAATTTCAAGCTCAGATGCAGAGAATTAGATTTACTATTATTCTTGGCTCCTGACACATTCTCACCAATTGTTCATTCAAGGCTTGAGCCTTCATTTATTCTGTCAACTACAAATTGGCACTCACCAAGAGCATCACCAATGCCTTAACAACAAGGCATTTGCCATCTGCCTCTACTGAGATTGCTGCTGTAGCTATTGACTTTCAACAACCCCTGAGGGAGTTCAGGGTGGAGTGAGGCCCTCTGTGCTCCAGGGAATTTGGTGGGACAGGTCTTTAGATAGTTGGATGTTTTTAGGAACAGATTTTATGATCTCAATCCTTATATTTCCTCATATCTAGAGAAGCACTAAATCCCTTCATGGTGACATCAGACCCTCATGAATAACAAAAAAACCTTTTGTAAATTGAAGGCTTCATGGTCTTGAACTCCCCCTTCACCAAAATCTTATATATTGACTTTGGAATAGTCTCTCAGAGCTATCTGTCACACAAGTGTATGTTCCTCGATTCTTTGTCTCCTCACAACAAAGATTTGGAGCAACGGACATTAAAGCCCTCGGTGTGTCACAGGTCTCGGGTCTTGGACAAACCATGTTATAGCTCTTAGGCAAATCAGTGTTACAGCTCTATTTTACTTAGAAGATAGCAGGAGAATCCATCCTCAAAGCGTGAGGGCATGCCAACCCAAAGACTTGAAGGGAAGAGAGTGGAGGAGCATGTGGGGGAGAGGGAGAGAGAGAGAGGGGGAGAGAGAGAGAGGGAGAGAGAGAGAAAGAGCATAGGCACGTGGGAGAAAAAGAGCCAGAGAAAGAGCTTTGGCTCCTCTTTTTTGTTTTTTTCCTCCACCTGGGCCTGCCCTATGCAAACTGGGCTTAGGCAGGAGTGCTCTTTGTTCTGCCTGAAGTCTTCACTCTGGTCCTCGGACCTTCCTTTGTTCTATTTTCACAGGCTTTTCCCTTCCTTGTCTTTGGACACCTTTTCCCTATTCTACCTACCTAACATATGTGAGATGCTGTGTCCCAGGCTGCAGTCGTCTTTTTGCCTCAAATAAAACATAACTCATAACTCTGGGCTTCCCTGGTGGCTCAGAGGTTAAAGCATCTGCCTCCAATGTGGGAGACCTGGGTTCGATCCTTGGGTTGGGAAGGTCCCCTGGAGAAGGAAATGGTAATCCACTCCAGTATTCTTGCCTGGAGAATCCCATGGATAGAGGAGCCTGGTAGTCCACGGGGTCACAAAGAGTCCCATGGATGGAGGAGCCTGGTAGTCCATGGGGTTGCAAAGAGCTGGACACGACTGAGCGACTTCACTCACTCACTCACTCATAACTCTCAAGCTGTACATGAGTTTTTTAGTCAACAACTCTTTCATTTAAAATAATACGACAGGACTTTCTTGGTGGCCCAGTTATTAGGAATCCACCTACCAATGCAGGGGCATGGGTTTAATCCCTGGTCTGGGAAATTTCCACTTGCTGAGAGGCAACTAAGCCTCTGTACCACAACTAGTGAAGTCTGTTTGCCATAAAAGCTGTGCTCCACAACAAGAGAAGCCACCACACTGAGAAGCCCACTCACTGCAGCTAGTGAGTAGCGCCTACTCAAAGCAATGAGAATGCCCATGCACAACAATGAAGATCCAGTGTAGCCAAAAACTAATTAATTTTAAAAAAACCCATGAAATTACCAATATAAAAACTAGATCATGAATTTACATTTACACTCACCTCTTTGACCTTCCATTGTATCATCTAGTCACTCTGTTGTGTCTGACTCTTTCTGCGACCCCATGGACTGTAGCCTACCAGGCTCCTCTGCCCATGGAATTTTCCAGGCAAGAGTACTGGAGTGGGTTGCTATTTCCTTCTCCAGGGGATCTTCCCGACCCAGGGAAGATTGCAGGCAGACACTTTATCATCTGAGCCACCGGGGAAGCCCCTCTATTCAAGGTACCACTATCTAAATCATCATTCTCCAAGATGGCAGAGTAGAAGGACAAGCACTTATCTCCTCCTGTGAGAGCACCAAAATCACAATTAGCTGTTGAACATTCAACAGAAGGACTGTGTAACAAACCAAAAAAAGATGCGATGTGAAAGTCGCTCAGTCATGTCCGACTCTTTGTGACCCCATGGACTATACAGTCCACGGAATCCTCCATACCAGAATACAGGAATGGGTAGCCGTTCCCTTCTCCAGGGGCTCCTTCCAACCCAGAATTGAACCAGGGTCTCCTGCATTGTAGGGGATTCTTTACCAACTGAGCTATCAGTGAAGCCACCCCCCTTCCCCACAAAAGGTAAAAAGACAAAGAAGAAGCCGCAGTGAGATGGTAGGAGGGGTACAACTGCGATAAAATCAAATCTCATACCTGCAAGGTGGGTGACCCACAAACTGGAGAACAATAATACCAGAGAAGTTCTCCCACAGTTGTGAAGGTTCTGAATCCCACAGCAGGCTTCCAAGCCTAGGGATCCAACAAAGGGACTGGGAATCCCTACAGAATCCCCACCTTAAAGGCCAGCAGAATTTGACTATAGGACTTCCACAGGACTGGGAAAAACAGAGACTCCATTCTGGGAGGGCACAAACAAAATTTTGCACACACCAAGACCCAGAAGAAAGGAGCAGCTACCCCCCAGGAGACTGAACTAAAATTATCTGCTAGTGTTGAACCATCTCCTGTGGAGGTGTGGGTCAGCAGGAACCACCACAGGGATGCAGGGAGTGGCAGCACCTGTCTGGCAATATCCTAGTTAGAGGTTCCTCTTGGAGGTGGCCACTAATCCTACCTTAGATCCCTGGGCTGGGATGCCTCAGCCAAACAACTACAAGGAGGGAGTATGACCCCACTCATCAAGCAGATACTTGGATTACAGCTTAACTGAGCAAGGCCCTGCCCACCAGAGCAAGATCCAGTTTTTCCCACCACCAGTCCCTCCCATCAGGAAGCTTACACAAGCCTCTTAGCCTCCTCCATCAGAGGGCCGACAGAAGAAGCAAGAAAAACCACAGTCCCACAAAAATCGCATTACAGAAAGTTAATGAGGATGGACGAGCAGAAAGTTATGCCCCAGATGAAGGGACAAGATAAAATCCCAGAAAAACAATGAAAAAAAAAATTCAAACAACTAAAAAACAACTAAATTGAGGATCTCAGGAAAATAGAGATGAATAATACACTAGAAGGAATTAATAGAATTACTGAGGCAGAAGAATGGATAAATGACCTTGAGGATAGGATGGTGGAAATCACTGCTGCAGAACAGAATATAGAGAAAAGAATAAGAAATGAAGACACCCTGAGAGACCTCTGAGACAACATTAAGTGCACCAACATTCACATTATAGGGGTCCCAGAAGGTGAAGAGAGAGAGAAAAAGGACTTGAGAAAATATTTGAAGAGATGATAGATGAAAATTTCCCTAACATGAGAAAGAAAATAGTCAAACAAGTTGGTGAAGCACAGTCACAAGCAGGAAATACCCAAAGACGAACACACCAAGACACATAGTAATCAAACTGAAAAAAGACAAAGATAAAATATTAAAAGCAACAAGTGAAAAGTGACATATAAATACTAGGGAACTCCCACTAGGCTATCAGCTGATTTCTCAACAGAAACTCTCTAAGCCACAAGGGAATGGCATGATACATTTAAACCAATTAAAGGGAAGAATCTACAGCCAAGACTACTATACCCAGTAAGACTCTCCTTCAGATTTGATAGAGAAATCAAAAGCTTTTCAGACAAGCAAAAGTTAAGAGAATTTAGCATCACCAAACCAGCTTTACAACAAATGATAAAGGAACTTCTCTAGGCAGGAAACACAAAAGAAGGGAAAGACCTACAGAAAATAAACCCCAAACAATTAAGAAAATGGTAATAGGATCATACATACAGATAATTACCTTAAATGTAAATGGATTAAATGTACCAACCAAGAGAGATTGGCTGGGCATATATAGAATGTATATTAGATATATGTGCTATGTTCAACTCTTTGCAACCCCACAGACTGTAGCCCACCAGGCTCCTCTGTCCATGAGATTTTCTAGGCAGGAATACTGGAGTGGATTGCCATCCTCTCCTCCAGGGGAATCATCCTAATTCAGGGATTGAACCCACTTCTCTTATGTCTCTTACACTGGCAGGCAGGTTCTTCACCACTAGCACCACCTGGGAAGCCCCTGTAGTTATATGTGCGTGTAGCAATTCCACTTACCACATCACTTGCTTGANGGCTAACCAAATTTATAGCTTTTGCAGAGCAAAATAAACCATAGAGAAAACAAAAAAAAACACAGTCTATGGACTGGGAGAAAATATTTGCAAATGATGAGACCAACAAGGGCTTAATTTCCAAAATATACAACAGCACATACAACTCAATATCAAGCAAACAAACAAACAAAACAAACAACCCAATCAAAAACTGGGCAGGAAATCTAAATAGACCTTTCTCCAAAGAAGATATACAGATTGCTAACAGTCATAGGAAAAGATGTTCCACATTGCTTTCTTATTAGAGAAATGTAAATCAAAACTACAATGAGGTATCATCTGACATGGGTGAGAATGTGGGGCCATCATCAAAAGTCTGCAAAGAATAAAAGCTGCAGAGGGTGTAGAGAAAAGGGACCTTCCTACACTGTTGGTGGGAATGTAGTGGTACAGCCACTATGGAAAACAGTATGGAGGGTCCCTAAAAACTGAATACAGAGCTACCATTAGATTCCACAGTCCCACTCCTTAGCATATATCTAGAGAAAACTCTAATTCAAAATGATGCATTCACCCCAGTGTTCACAGCAGCAATATTTACAATAGCCAAGACATGGAAGCAACCTAAATTTCCATCAATAAATGAATAGATAAAGAATAGGTAGTATACATACACATTGGAATGCTACTCAGCCATAAAAAAGAATGAAATAATGCCATTTGCAGCAACATGGATGAATCTAGAGATTATCATGCTAAGTGAAATAAATCAGATAGAGAAAGACAAATATCATACTATATCACTTACATTTAGAATCTAAATTATGATACTAAAGAAGTTATTTACAAAACATAAACAGACTCACAGGCATAGAAAACAAACTTATGGCTACCAAAGGGGAAAGGGGAGAGGGGGGTAAATTAGGCATATGGGATTAACAGATATACACCACAATGTATAAAATGGATAAACACCAAAGATTTACTATATAGCACACGGAACTATATTCAGAGTCTTGTAATAAAGCCTATAATAGAAAATAATTTGAAGCTGTGTATCTGAAACCAACACAATATTGCAAATCAACTACAGTTAAATAAATACTAAAAAAGTTTAAAATGCTATATCATTTACATACAGTAAAATATAATACTTATAACAATGTTAATAAAATATATTTAAACCTATATACTGAAAACTACAAAAAGAAACTTTATCCTTGCTCCAAAGAAAAAAGTCATCTAAACGTGTATCAAAGACATAAATCAAAGATATGAAACAATAAAATTCTGGAAGAAAACAAATGAAAGGATCATTATGAATTTAGTTAAGGCAAAAACTCAGAATACAAAAAATCAAAGTCATATAGAAAGCCTATAGAGAAAAAGTTAAAAGGTCACATAATGGGAGAAAATATTTTCAAAACATATTTTTAAAGAATTATGTATATACATATATATATACAACTTTGTGTGTGTGTGTATATATATATATATATATATACACACAACTCAATAATAGGAGTACAAACATCCCAATTTTCATGGACATTTCTCCAAAGAACATACAGAAATAGCCAATAAGCATATGAACATGTTCAGTATTATAGTCATGTGCTGTGCTTTCACTCAGCCGTGTCCAGCTGTTTGCAACCCTAAGGACTGTAGCCCTCCAGTCTCCTCTGTCCATGAGATTCTCCAGGCAACAATACTAGAGTGGGTTGCCACGCTCTTTCAGGGATCTCCCCAACATAGGAATTGAATCCACCTCTCTTACATCTCCTGCATTGGGAGACAGATTCTTTACCACTAGCACCACCTGGGAAGCCCATCATGAGTCACAGTGTCCTGCAAATTAAACCACAGTGAGCTACCACTACACATTCACTCTAGGCTAAAATAAAATGAGCCAAAATAAAAAGTTAATAAACAGAAGTCAGTTGCTTTCTTATATACCAGCAATGAACAACTGAAATTTGAAATTAAAAACAGCACTATTTAAATTAGCACCAAAAGATGAAATACATATAACTTTTTAAAAAAGTTGCCAACTTGATCTACAGATTTGGCACAATTCCAATCAAAACTACTGGACTTCCCTTCAGACAGTAAAGAATCTGCCTGCAATGTGGGAGATCTGAGTTCAATCTCTGGGTTGGGAAGATTTCCTGGAGTAGGGCATGGCAACCCATTCCAGTATTCTTGCCTGGAGAATCTCCATGGACAGAGGAGCCTGGCAAGCTACAGTCCTTGGGTTGTAAAGAGTTGGACACACTGAGAGACTAAGCACACAAAGCACAATCAAAATCCCACCAAGATTTCTGTGGATCTCAACAAACTAATTCTCAAGTTTATATGGAAAGGCAAAAGACCCAGAATAATCAAGCAATACTGAGGGAGAGGAATACAACTAAAGGACTGACACTACACAATGGCAAGAATTACTATAAAGTTATTGTAATCAAGAGAGTTTGGTATTGGTGAAAGAACACACAAATACATCAATGTAAAAGAATAGAAAGCCCAGAAATAGATCCACAAATAGAGTCAAATGATCTTCAACAAAGGAGCAAAGGCAATTCATTGGAAAAAGAAAACTCTTTCAATAAATGGTGCTGGGCAACTGGATATCCACAAATACAAAAATGAATCTAGACCCAGACTTTATACCAATATGGATCACACACCTAAATGTAAAATGCAAAACTATAAAACTTCTAGAAGATAAAATAGGAGTAAATCTAGGTGACCTTGTTCTTGATGATGAGTTTTTAGATTTCATACCAAAAGCACAATCCATGAAAGAAAAAAAAATGATAAATTGGATTTCATTAAAATAAAAAATGCTTGCTTTGAGAAAGGCACTGTTAAGAGAATGGAAACATAAGATAGACTGGGAGAAAATGTTTGCAAAGACATATATATGATAAAGAATTTGTGCCCAAAATATTCTAAGCACTCTTAAAATTCTAAAATAAGAAAATAAGTAACTCAGTTAAAAACAGGCAAAAGATCTGAAGAGACACCTGGGCAAAGACTATATAATATATGATTAGCAAATAAGCATATGAAAAGATATTCAACTCATATGTCATTAGGGAATTGCAAAGTAAAATAACAATGAGATGCCACTACAACTCTATTAGAGCAACTAAATTCCAAAACACTGACAACAATTGCTGATGATAATATGGAGCGACAAGAACACTCACTCGTTGCTGGTGGGAATGCAAAATGGTGCAGCCACGTTGGAAGACACTTTGGCAGTTTCCTACAAAGCTAAACATAGTCTAACCATGTGATCTAGCAATTGTGTGCCTTAGTATTTACCCAAATGAGTTGAAAACATTATCTGCACAAAAACCTACACATGAATGTTTATAGCAGCTTCATTCATAATTGCTAAAACTTGGAAGCACCCACAATGTCCTATAGTAAATGGGAATAAAAGACTGTGGTACATCTGGCCAATGGATTATTATTTGTCAATAAAAAGAAATGAGCTATAAAACCTTGAAAATACATGGAAGATCCTTAAATACACATTACTAAGTGAAAGAAGCCAGTCTGAAAAGGCTACAAACTGTAAGATTCCAACTGTATGACATTCTGGAAAAAGCAACAGTAAAGAGACAGTAAAAACATCAGTGGTTGCTAAGGGTTCAGGAGAGAGGGAGGGATAGGTAGAACACAGAGTATACGTAGGGTGGTAAAATATTTTGTATACTGTAATGATGAACACATGGCATACACTTGTTAAAACTCATATAACTGTAGGACACAAAGAATGAACCCAAATTCAGAACTATGGACTTTAGTTCATGATTATATCAATATTAGTTCATCAGTTTTAACAAATGTGCTACATTAATGCAAAATGTCAGTAGTAGAGGAAACTGAGGGGGAACAGATAAAGTAACTCTCCATATTTTCTCTTCAGTTTTTTGTTATCTAAAACTTCTCTAACTTAAGTTTAATAATTAAAAAAATACTGAAAATGCCAAGTTTAAGTGGGGATATTGAGCAACTAGGACTCTCATACGCTGCTAGTAGGAATACAAAATGGTATAGCTACTTTGGAAAACAGTTTGACAGCTTCTTATAACAGCAGACATTCAATTGCTATATAACCCAGAAATTCTCCTCATAGAGAATTTCAGTGCAAATATATGTGCAAACAAAAACCTGTATAAGAACATTTATAATAGAATTACTTATAATAGCAAAAAGTGGAAAACACCCAAACATCCATCAACTAATGAATAAATACACTACTCAACAATAATAAATAGGGGCTTCCCTGGTAGTCCAGTGCCTAAGACTCTGTGCTCCCAATGCAGGGGGCCCAGGTTAGATCCTTTGTCAGGGAACTAGATCCCACATGCTACAACTAAGACCTGGCACAGCCAAATAAATAAATAAACATTTTAATAAAACAATAGTAAAGAACAAACTGCTGATACATACAATTACATTGATGAATCATAAAAACATGTGCTAAGTGAAAGAAGCCAGATACAAAAGGCTATATACTATATGACTCCATTTATATATTATAGAAGAAGCAAAACTATAAAGACAGATAAATTCTTTCCCAGATAACTGACTGCAAACAGGCACAAGTGACCTTTTGGAGGGGAGGGACATTTTCTGTATCTTTATTGTGGTGGTGGTCATGGTTATATGATCATATATATCTGTCGAAATTTTGAAATGTGTACTCTCAAGGGTACATTTTATTTCATGACAAGTATGTCTTAATAAATTTGAGTAAAAAATTGATGCCTAGGAATATATCTTATACATAAGAATATTATTAATAAAACTACAAATTTCTATCAAAGATTATAAAAACATAATTTAAATAATATCAAGATATACTATTCATAAGTAGTAAATCTCTTTATCAAAAATATGCCAATTCTGCTCAAATTCATTCTACATATTCAATAAAATTGCAAGAAAAATCAGCATGATTTTATTGGAATTTGACAATCTTATTTTAAAAATTAAGTTAAAGGGAATAAAGGGNTTCACCCCAGTGTTCACAGCAGCAATATTTACAATAGCCAAGACATGGAAGCAACCTAAATTTCCATCAATAAATGAATAGATAAAGAATAGGTAGTATACATACACATTGGAATGCTACTCAGCCATAAAAAAGAATGAAATAATGCCATTTGCAGCAACATGGATGAATCTAGAGATTATCATGCTAAGTGAAATAAATCAGATAGAGAAAGACAAATATCATACTATATCACTTACATTTAGAATCTAAATTATGATACTAAAGAAGTTATTTACAAAACATAAACAGACTCACAGGCATAGAAAACAAACTTATGGCTACCAAAGGGGAAAGGGGAGAGGGGGGTAAATTAGGCATATGGGATTAACAGATATACACCACAATGTATAAAATGGATAAACACCAAAGATTTACTATATAGCACACGGAACTATATTCAGAGTCTTGTAATAAAGCCTATAATAGAAAATAATTTGAAGCTGTGTATCTGAAACCAACACAATATTGCAAATCAACTACAGTTAAATAAATACTAAAAAAGTTTAAAATGCTATATCATTTACATACAGTAAAATATAATACTTATAACAATGTTAATAAAATATATTTAAACCTATATACTGAAAACTACAAAAAGAAACTTTATCCTTGCTCCAAAGAAAAAAGTCATCTAAACGTGTATCAAAGACATAAATCAAAGATATGAAACAATAAAATTCTGGAAGAAAACAAATGAAAGGATCATTATGAATTTAGTTAAGGCAAAAACTCAGAATACAAAAAATCAAAGTCATATAGAAAGCCTATAGAGAAAAAGTTAAAAGGTCACATAATGGGAGAAAATATTTTCAAAACATATTTTTAAAGAATTATGTATATACATATATATATACAACTTTGTGTGTGTGTGTATATATATATATATATATATACACACAACTCAATAATAGGAGTACAAACATCCCAATTTTCATGGACATTTCTCCAAAGAACATACAGAAATAGCCAATAAGCATATGAACATGTTCAGTATTATAGTCATGTGCTGTGCTTTCACTCAGCCGTGTCCAGCTGTTTGCAACCCTAAGGACTGTAGCCCTCCAGTCTCCTCTGTCCATGAGATTCTCCAGGCAACAATACTAGAGTGGGTTGCCACGCTCTTTCAGGGATCTCCCCAACATAGGAATTGAATCCACCTCTCTTACATCTCCTGCATTGGGAGACAGATTCTTTACCACTAGCACCACCTGGGAAGCCCATCATGAGTCACAGTGTCCTGCAAATTAAACCACAGTGAGCTACCACTACACATTCACTCTAGGCTAAAATAAAATGAGCCAAAATAAAAAGTTAATAAACAGAAGTCAGTTGCTTTCTTATATACCAGCAATGAACAACTGAAATTTGAAATTAAAAACAGCACTATTTAAATTAGCACCAAAAGATGAAATACATATAACTTTTTAAAAAAGTTGCCAACTTGATCTACAGATTTGGCACAATTCCAATCAAAACTACTGGACTTCCCTTCAGACAGTAAAGAATCTGCCTGCAATGTGGGAGATCTGAGTTCAATCTCTGGGTTGGGAAGATTTCCTGGAGTAGGGCATGGCAACCCATTCCAGTATTCTTGCCTGGAGAATCTCCATGGACAGAGGAGCCTGGCAAGCTACAGTCCTTGGGTTGTAAAGAGTTGGACACACTGAGAGACTAAGCACACAAAGCACAATCAAAATCCCACCAAGATTTCTGTGGATCTCAACAAACTAATTCTCAAGTTTATATGGAAAGGCAAAAGACCCAGAATAATCAAGCAATACTGAGGGAGAGGAATACAACTAAAGGACTGACACTACACAATGGCAAGAATTACTATAAAGTTATTGTAATCAAGAGAGTTTGGTATTGGTGAAAGAACACACAAATACATCAATGTAAAAGAATAGAAAGCCCAGAAATAGATCCACAAATAGAGTCAAATGATCTTCAACAAAGGAGCAAAGGCAATTCATTGGAAAAAGAAAACTCTTTCAATAAATGGTGCTGGGCAACTGGATATCCACAAATACAAAAATGAATCTAGACCCAGACTTTATACCAATATGGATCACACACCTAAATGTAAAATGCAAAACTATAAAACTTCTAGAAGATAAAATAGGAGTAAATCTAGGTGACCTTGTTCTTGATGATGAGTTTTTAGATTTCATACCAAAAGCACAATCCATGAAAGAAAAAAAAATGATAAATTGGATTTCATTAAAATAAAAAATGCTTGCTTTGAGAAAGGCACTGTTAAGAGAATGGAAACATAAGATAGACTGGGAGAAAATGTTTGCAAAGACATATATATGATAAAGAATTTGTGCCCAAAATATTCTAAGCACTCTTAAAATTCTAAAATAAGAAAATAAGTAACTCAGTTAAAAACAGGCAAAAGATCTGAAGAGACACCTGGGCAAAGACTATATAATATATGATTAGCAAATAAGCATATGAAAAGATATTCAACTCATATGTCATTAGGGAATTGCAAAGTAAAATAACAATGAGATGCCACTACAACTCTATTAGAGCAACTAAATTCCAAAACACTGACAACAATTGCTGATGATAATATGGAGCGACAAGAACACTCACTCGTTGCTGGTGGGAATGCAAAATGGTGCAGCCACGTTGGAAGACACTTTGGCAGTTTCCTACAAAGCTAAACATAGTCTAACCATGTGATCTAGCAATTGTGTGCCTTAGTATTTACCCAAATGAGTTGAAAACATTATCTGCACAAAAACCTACACATGAATGTTTATAGCAGCTTCATTCATAATTGCTAAAACTTGGAAGCACCCACAATGTCCTATAGTAAATGGGAATAAAAGACTGTGGTACATCTGGCCAATGGATTATTATTTGTCAATAAAAAGAAATGAGCTATAAAACCTTGAAAATACATGGAAGATCCTTAAATACACATTACTAAGTGAAAGAAGCCAGTCTGAAAAGGCTACAAACTGTAAGATTCCAACTGTATGACATTCTGGAAAAAGCAACAGTAAAGAGACAGTAAAAACATCAGTGGTTGCTAAGGGTTCAGGAGAGAGGGAGGGATAGGTAGAACACAGAGTATACGTAGGGTGGTAAAATATTTTGTATACTGTAATGATGAACACATGGCATACACTTGTTAAAACTCATATAACTGTAGGACACAAAGAATGAACCCAAATTCAGAACTATGGACTTTAGTTCATGATTATATCAATATTAGTTCATCAGTTTTAACAAATGTGCTACATTAATGCAAAATGTCAGTAGTAGAGGAAACTGAGGGGGAACAGATAAAGTAACTCTCCATATTTTCTCTTCAGTTTTTTGTTATCTAAAACTTCTCTAACTTAAGTTTAATAATTAAAAAAATACTGAAAATGCCAAGTTTAAGTGGGGATATTGAGCAACTAGGACTCTCATACGCTGCTAGTAGGAATACAAAATGGTATAGCTACTTTGGAAAACAGTTTGACAGCTTCTTATAACAGCAGACATTCAATTGCTATATAACCCAGAAATTCTCCTCATAGAGNAGGGAAGATAAAGTTTATCTGTAATGTTTTATTTCATTAAGACATATCTGAACAAGAAATAACAAAATGCTAATAACACTTGTTCATTCTGAGCAAGCATATATGTAGTTATCTGCTCATTGTTTTACATACTTCTGAGTCTCCTTGTCAATATTTTAAATTCTTCAAAGTTAAAAAATAGAAAACATGTAAACAAACTTTATAATAATAAATTTAAGTGGAAGGAANGAATTTCAGTGCAAATATATGTGCAAACAAAAACCTGTATAAGAACATTTATAATAGAATTACTTATAATAGCAAAAAGTGGAAAACACCCAAACATCCATCAACTAATGAATAAATACACTACTCAACAATAATAAATAGGGGCTTCCCTGGTAGTCCAGTGCCTAAGACTCTGTGCTCCCAATGCAGGGGGCCCAGGTTAGATCCTTTGTCAGGGAACTAGATCCCACATGCTACAACTAAGACCTGGCACAGCCAAATAAATAAATAAACATTTTAATAAAACAATAGTAAAGAACAAACTGCTGATACATACAATTACATTGATGAATCATAAAAACATGTGCTAAGTGAAAGAAGCCAGATACAAAAGGCTATATACTATATGACTCNTGCTTCAGTCATGTATGACTCTGTATGACACTATAGACTGTAGCCCACCAGGCTCCTCTGTCCACAGGATTCTTCAGGCAAGAATACTGGAGTGGGTTGCTGTGCCCTCCTGCAGGGAATCTTTTGAATCCAGGGATCGAACCTGCATCTCCTCCATTGCAAGTGGATTCTTTACCCACTGAGCCACTCAGGAAGCCCCTATATACTCTATATAATTATACAAATTAAGGTTCAAAGACCACACAGTAAGTAGAAGAGCTGAGGTAATAAAAACTGCAATTGCAGTAAGATTNCCAGATAACTGACTGCAAACAGGCACAAGTGACCTTTTGGAGGGGAGGGACATTTTCTGTATCTTTATTGTGGTGGTGGTCATGGTTATATGATCATATATATCTGTCGAAATTTTGAAATGTGTACTCTCAAGGGTACATTTTATTTCATGACAAGTATGTCTTAATAAATTTGAGTAAAAAATTGATGCCTAGGAATATATCTTATACATAAGAATATTATTAATAAAACTACAAATTTCTATCAAAGATTATAAAAACATAATTTAAATAATATCAAGATATACTATTCATAAGTAGTAAATCTCTTTATCAAAAATATGCCAATTCTGCTCAAATTCATTCTACATATTCAATAAAATTGCAAGAAAAATCAGCATNAGGAAAACAATTTTGAAAAGTACCTCACACCACAATAAATTCCAGGGGGATTAAACAATTAAACGTAAGCAATAACAATGAAAACACAATCCATTCAAACACTTATCCCATTTTGGATAAGGAAAAACTTATTAAATATTAACTTATCAGAAAAAATTACAGATGAAAAGAGACAGATGCATAAATAATTACATAAAAGCTAATTTGTACATTAAGGTTAAATTAAAACACAATCTGGAAAATATATTCCACATATACCACAGAAGCTGTCTCTTNTTAAATATTAACTTATCAGAAAAAATTACAGATGAAAAGAGACAGATGCATAAATAATTACATAAAAGCTAATTTGTACATTAAGGTTAAATTAAAACACAATCTGGAAAATATATTCCACATATACCACAGAAGAATGGTCTGCTGCTACTGCTGCTGCTAAGTCGCTTCAGTCGTGTCCAACTCTGTGCGACCCCATAGACAGCAGCCCACCGGGCTCCCCCGTCCCTGGGATTCTCTAGGCAAGAACACTGGAGTGGGTTGCCATTTCCTTCTCCAATGCATGAAAGTAAAAAGTGAAAGTGAAGTCGCTCTGTCATGTCCACCCTCTGCAACCCCATGGACTGCAGCCTTCCAGGCTCCTCTGTCCATGGGATTTTCCAGGCAAGAGTACTGGAGTGGGCTGCCACTGCCTGAAGAAAGATCTAATGTCTACTAAATGCTCACATTGTCCCCACAAGTGAATGAAAAACGCTTAAGTTCTCAAAAGAAAAATGCATATAGGTCATCAATACACACTTATATGAAGGAAACAAAAGTGACCAGGAAACACAAGAAAGTATCCATGCTAACTATAATAAAAGAAACATATTAAAATTATAGGATACTCTTTTGCCTCTATCAGACTGGCAAAGAATTTAAACGTGTGAATGTATGGCAAAAACCACCACAATATTGTAAAGTAATTACCCTCCAATTAAAAATAAAAGAATAACAATACCCAGTACTGGCATAGGATTACTAGCAGAAATTGGCCATTTTATACAGTAGGACAACTTCACACTAATGTCAAGAACCTTTGAAAATGTAATATCCTTAGGCACAAAGACTCAGACACAACTGAGCAACTGAACTGAACTTAGGCACAGCAATGCCTTCATAAAAACCCATAAAACAAACAAAATAGAAAAAAAAAATCCCTGCACTTGACAGTCTTACCTTTTAATACAAGGATTCAGGTAGCAAATAAATAAAATATCTAGTCTGTTAGGTGATGATACAGACTAGAGAGAAAAAATAAGGCAAGAAAGGAAAATAGTAAATGTTAAGGGAGAAGAGTTTTCATTTTTATGTTACAGTTGTTACAGAAGACCTCATCGAAGTGACACTGAATAAAAACCTGAATGGGCAAAACCAATACAATATTGTAAAGTATTTAACTTCCAATTAAAATAAATAAATTTATATAAAAGTACATTAAATTTTTTTTAATTAAAAAAAAACCTGAATGGGGCAAAGTTCAAAGAAGCAAAGATTTATGCATAAGGGTATATACATTGCAAGGCTATTTATGATAACTTACAAGTGAAAATAATTTAAATGACCAATATGGATCTCTTAAATAATTTTGGTATAAATTGCACAACTGAAAATTATGTACAATATCTGTTAGAATTGTTTGAAGCCTGCTGAATCACATGAGAAATGCTCACAATATGATACCAATGGAGAAACCACATATAAAATAGAATATAAGGTATGATCTCAATCATGTAAATATGGAAACATCTGGAAGGAATTAGAACAAGTTATCTTTGGGTTAGATATTCAGAGGTGATTTGTATTAGCTTCTCTCTATTTTCCAAATTTTCTATTATGAGGCTGTTTTACTTTTATAGCTGGGGAAAAAATCTGTTTAAAGGCAGATTTTATAGCCTCAAGTTAGATTAATAAATGTGTAAAATGTTTTTAATGGTGGCACTTGTCAGCCATGCCTTGAGTACAGGGTCCAGATTTCCAGATTTGGACACTGTTTGTTAAGTATGATACTGAAAATTGAAGTATCTCAAGTAGAAGATACTCAAAATATATGTCATATGAGCTTCTCTTGTACTATTTTAAAAAGTTATTTTATGCTATGATCACTTACATAATCCATTCCCATCCACCTCCCCTTCCCTTCAAAAAAATCTGTGTAATACTTGATTTCTTTTAAGAAATCATTTTCTAAAGAGAAAAAGTACCCTTCAAAATATACATCCTGGAGATTTTTATTCTTCCTTCTGTGTATGGTGAGGAGACATACTGTGTATAAATGTCAATATTTTAAAAGTCATGTTTGCAATATAAAAGGTGTTTTTCTATTAACAACCAATATTTCCCTTTATCATATGTGTTTTCCCCCTAGGAAGAGACAGCATTTAAGAACATGAGCTAATCACCTTGCCTCTATTTCACAGTATACTGTACCATTTTTTTTGGTACTCTTAGTTTATTTCAAACCAGCAATAGTAGAAATATCATCCAATACCTAGATTTACTTCAGATTTTAGAAAACAATCAGTTCTGTCCTTAGCTAACAAGGCAGTCATGACTTCATCAGTCTCATGAATGGAACAAGAAAAGCGTCTTGCTGTGATCTCTTTCAGACCTTGTGAATTATTCCACCGAAGTTTAGCAACCTTCAGAATTCCATATAAAATACTGTGCTTCTTAAATAAATAACTGGGCCTGAACTACCTGCACAGGACCATGAGAATATAGTACAGAATAGAGCATGAACCACAGAACCTTACAGTTGGGAGTCTATAAATCATCCAGGTCTAATCCAACCCTCCTCATTTTACAGTTAGAGGCTCAAATAAAACAGGTGATTTGTCACAAGAAACTAAGCCTCTATGCCAGGACTAGAGCCTAGGACTAGGCTATCCAAAATCCTATTTAAGATAGATCTTTAATATCTAATTACTCATCATTTTTAAAATCAAGTGCCTCTTTCTCTAATTTGTAGAATGGGGAGAGTTGGGAGGTCTGGAAAGAGTCCTGGCTCATTGAGAGTTTCAGCTGTGCAACACGACATGTAATCTTTCCTTACATCACTATCATCCATTGAACATCTGCAAAATGGATATGCATCACCCAGTCTTAACTGTTAGGAAGCACTGTGAGCATCAAAATGGGGGAGGACTGTTAGGAACAGGGCATCGTATCTCAGTACACTCAACTTCTGTGAAAAGTCTAACATGTTGACCACACCTTCCTTCTTAAAACAGTACATTTTCCTCTATACACTAATGACAAAATACAATTATATAGTTCAGTAACTTGTAGGATAAAGTCTATCTCCACATCTAAACCATGAGCCCCAAGGTGACAACAACCATGTCTATTTTGGTCACTATTATATGGTACATGCTTAGTCAATCTTATGTAGTCACGAAATATTTGTTCAATCAGTGGATAAGGCCTGTCTTCTCTTGGCTCTTTCACAATACTGCTGCTGCTGCTAAGTCGCTTCAGTCATATCTGACTCTGTGCGACCCCATAGACGACAGCCACCAGGTTCCTCTCCATCCCTGGGATTCTTCAGGCAAGAACACTGGAGTGGGTTGCCATTTCCTTCTCCAATGCATGAAAGTGAAAAGTGAAAGTGAAGTCACTCAGTCATGTCCAACTCTCAGCAACCTGATGGACTGCAGCCTACCAGGCTCCTCTGTCCGTGGGATTCTCCAGGCAAGAGTACTGGGTTACCAGTGCCTTCTCTGTTCACAATACTATACTCCCCTAATTTTCCTTATATATGTCTGATGTCTCCTTCTTCGTAGCCTTCACACAAACTTATCTTTGTTTTCCCTTTCCTGGTGGCTCACATGGTAAAGAATCTGCTCACAATGTGGGAAACCTGGGTTTAATCCCTGGAGTCAGGAAGATGCCCTGGAGAAGAGAATGGCTACCTACTCCAGTTTTTCTTCCCTTGACAATTCCATGGACAGATAAGCCTGGTGGGCTATATAGTCCATGGGGTCGAAAAGAGTCAGAGAGGACTGAGCAGCTAACACTTTGGGCTTCCCAAATGGCGCTGGCAGTAAAGAGCACGCTTGCCAATGCAGGAGGCATGAGAGATGTAGGTTCAGTCTCTAGGTTGGGAAGATCCCCTGAAGGAGGGCATGGCAACCCACTCCAGTATTCTTGCCTAGAGAATCCCAAGGACAGAGGAGCCTGGTGGGCTACAGTCCACAGGGTCGCAAAGAGTCAAACACGACTGAACCAACTTAGCATGCACACATCCTAAGATAAGCATTCTCCAAAGAAATCCTTAGATCCTTTTTTTCTGCTTCAAGATTGAATCTTTTTCGATAACTCTCAAATGCCTCTCTCCAGCTAAGTTCTTTCCAGAGCTCCAATCCCATATTTTTTTTCCAACTGTACCCAGTACTTCTCGGTGGGCTATAGCAATAGTACTACCTGTGTGACCTCACTCAAATCAAGTCACTCCACCTCCAAGGATCAGTTTGCTCATCCATAAAATAAGGGAGTTAACTCTCTACTATATAAATAGCAAAGTCCTAAGTTTCCAAGCTAGCATTCAATATTACTTATGGTGAAGCCCTCCAAGTACCTCACAAAACATTTATCGAGAGTTGGACTGTGAAGAAGGCTGAGCTCCGAAGAACTGATGCTTTTGAACTGTGGTGTTGGAGAAGACTCTTGAGAGTCCCTTGGACTGCAAGGAGATCCAACCAGTCCATTCTGAAGGAGATCAGCCCTGGCATTTCTTTGGAAGGAATGATGCCAAGCTGAAACTCAGATGTGTAGAAGAGACATGATTAATAAATGTGTAAAATGTTTTTAATGGTGGCACTTGTCAGCCATGCCTTGAGTACAGGGTCCAGATTTCCAGATTTGGACACTGTTTGTTAAGTATGATACTGAAAATTGAAGTATCTCAAGTAGAAGATACTCAAAATATATGTCATATGAGCTTCTCTTGTACTATTTTAAAAAGTTATTTTATGCTATGATCACTTACATAATCCATTCCCATCCACCTCCCCTTCCCTTCAAAAAAATCTGTGTAATACTTGATTTCTTTTAAGAAATCATTTTCTAAAGAGAAAAAGTACCCTTCAAAATATACATCCTGGAGATTTTTATTCTTCCTTCTGTGTATGGTGAGGAGACATACTGTGTATAAATGTCAATATTTTAAAAGTCATGTTTGCAATATAAAAGGTGTTTTTCTATTAACAACCAATATTTCCCTTTATCATATGTGTTTTCCCCCTAGGAAGAGACAGCATTTAAGAACATGAGCTAATCACCTTNGATTGGACATTTTATACTGTTAGGTTAATCATGTTCCCATTATGGCTTATAATGTAATGATCTTTTATTTTTGTCTATTGATTGTGAAAACTGATAAATATTTTTTACTATTGTGATTATGCAACTATTACTCACTTAATACCAATGTAGCATGACAGGTAAACAGAAAAGCAATAGAACTTTGTATTATAAAAACTACTATTTAATAGACAAACCTGTAATCACTTTTTAAAATCCTGATGCATATCCTAGTTATCTTGGAATTTTTTGAAAAATACAAACACCGAGGTATTGTTTTGCTTTCTCCAGAGCTCCAGGTATCTTTCTAATGAGCATCCATGTTTAAAAACAACTGTACTATATGATGATGATCTTTTACTTTATCCAGTTTATTTCACTTTTTCTATTTCATACTTTGTGCTCCCATTTCAGTTAGTTTTCCAACTTCTCCATCTTTTTTTTTGGATGTCCTTTCTCAAGCCTTTATCAAACATGGTAGCTTGATATATATATATATATCATACATATCATATATATATCATATATATGTCTATTTTGTATATATATTTATACATATATATTTTCAGTTCAGTTCAGTCACTCAGTCGTGTCTGACTCTTTGCAAACCAGTGGACTGCAGCACATACATATAATACGTATAATATATATATATTTTAGAGAACTTATGAAATTTTGTCTAATTGAAACATTAATGACATTTTGATTCCACTTATTTGACTTGGTATGAATAGGCTGCTAGATTTCTCATTAAAATAATATACAACAAGCAATAAAGGTTTACTGTATAACACAGGGAACTCTAGTCAATATCTTATAATAACCTATAATGGAAAATAATCTCAAAAATATATGTGTATTTGTATAACCTTGCTGTGCAACTGAAACACTATAGATCAACTATACTTTAAAAATATGTATATATTAAAAGCAATCATTTTCTTGCTTTTCTTTTTATCACCTATATATATGTATATATACATATATATTCCTAAATAGTCTTGGGTGGGGAACTTAGAAGTTATTAACATTATGAAGTCTACTTCATGCTGTATATAATTCTTACATTCTTTTCACACAATATTGTATTGCTAGGATTAATTAAGGCATGCTTATGTGCATGCTCAATCACTTCAGTTGTGTCTGACTCTTTGCAACCGTATGGACTATAGACCATCAGCCTCCTCTTCCATGGGATTCTTCAGGCAAGAATATTGGAGTGGGTTGCCATCCCCTCCTCCAGAGGATTTTTCTGACCCAGAAATCAAACCTGCGTCTCCTGCATTGCAGATTTTTTACCTCCTGAGCCAAGTGGAAAGCCCATTATTAAGGACTACGTCTGAACTCCAGGAGTTGGTGATGGACAGGGAGGCCTGGCATGCTGCAATTCATGGGGTTGCAAAGAGTCGGACACGACTGAGCGACTGAAGTGAACTGAACTGATAACTGTAGTATTGTATAATCTAGAGTATATATCCTACTTTATCTATCCTCTTTGTATATGGGCATTTGGGTTATTTTAAGATTTTGATATTAAAGAGAATCCTCATATGAACAATCTCGTACATATCCTGGTACTTGTTCAAGTTTCTTTTGGGTATATACCTAGGAGCAAAATGGTAGGCCATGGGGTACGCAAATGTTTATCTCTACAGGGTAATGACAAACTTTTGAAGGGGGTGGTACCAATTTACACTCCCACAAGGATCAAAAGATTCTGCTGATCCATATCCTCTAGATATGGTCCAATTAACAAAATCTTTTAAAATTTATGGTACCATATGCACAATATCAAGGCTACCTTTTTAACTGTGTCCAAGGGTACAGTTCCCCTTCATGGATAACAGCTTTGACATGTTGAAGAGGCTTGCATAATGCAATGAAGCTATGAGCCATGCCATGCAGGGCCACCCAAGACAAATGGGTTATAGTGAAGAGTTCTGACAAATCATGGTCTACTGGAGGAGGAAATGGCAACCCACTCCAATATTCCTGCCATGAGAATCCCACTATAGTATGAAAAGGCAAAAAGATATGACAATGGAACAATTACTAATAGCTCCAGAAAGAATGAAGTGGCTTAAAAAAAAAAAGCCAAAAACCATGAAGCAGATACACTGATTTGTGGATGTGTCTGAAGTGGACACAACACTCAGTTGTGGATGTGTCTGGTGATGAAAGTAAATTCCAATGCTATAAAGAACAATACTGCATAGGAACCTACAATGTTAGGTTCATGAATCAAGGTAAATTGGAATGGTCAAGCAGATGACAGGACAGAGCACTGATATCTTGGGAATCAGTAAAGTAAAATGGATGGGAACAGGCAAATTTAATTCAGATGATCATTATGTATACTACTATGTGTAAGAATCACTTAGAAAGAATGGAGTAACCCTCTTAGTCAATAAGAGTCCAATTCATTCATATTGCTGTACAACAATCAGCCACCACATACATCTTCAAAACTTTTCATCTTCCCAAACTGAAATTCTGTGCTTATTAAACAATAACTCTTGCCTCTCTCCACTTCCCAGTCCTGATCATCCACTATTCTACTTTCTAGGTCTATGGACTGACAACGCTAAGTACCTCATAGTGGAATCACACAGTATTTATCCTTTTGTGACTGGGTTATTTCACTCAGCATAACGTCTTCAAGGCTCATCTCTGTTGTAGCATATATTAGAATGTTCTTTTTAAGACTTAATAATTTTATATATACTAGTTCCAAATAGGAAAAGGAGTACGTCAAGGCTGTATACTGTCACCCTGCTTATTCAACGTCTATGCAGAGTACATCATGAGAAATGCTGGGCTGGAAGAAGAACAAGCTGGAATCAGGATTGCCTGGAGAAATATCAATAACCTCAGATATGCAGATGACACCACCCTTATGGCAGAAAGTGAAGAGGAACTAAAAAGCCTCTTGATGAAAGTGAAAGTAAAGAATGAAAAAGTTGGCTTAAAGCTCAACATTCAGAAAACAAAGATCATGGCATCTGGTCCCATCACTTCATGGGAAATAGATGGGGAAACAGTGGAAACAGCGTCAGACTTTATTTTTTTGGGCTCCAAAATCACTGCAGATGGTGATTGCAGCCATGAAATTAAAAGACGCTTACTCCTTAGAAGAAAAGTTATGACCAACCTAGATAGCATATTCAAAAGCAGAGACGTTACTTTGCCAACAAAGGTCCGTCTAGTCAAGGCTATGGTTTTTCCAGTGGTCATGTATGGATGTGAGAGTTGGACTGTGAAGAAGGCTGAGCACCAAAGAATTGATGCTTTTGAATTGTGGTGTTGGAGAAGACTCTTGAGAGTGTCTTGGACTGCAAGGAGATCCAACCAGTCCATTCTGAAGGAGATCAGCCCTAGGTTTTCTTTGGAGGGAATGATGCTGATGCTGAAACTCCAGTACTTTGGCCACCTCATGCGAACAGTTGACTCCTTGGAAAAGACTCTGATGCTGGGAGGGGTTGGGGGCAGGAGGAGAAGGGGACGGCCGAGGATGAGATGGCTGGATGGCATCACAGACTCTGGGAGTTGGTGATGGACAGGGAGGCCTGGCGTGCTGTGATTCATGGGGTCACAAAGAGTCGGACATGACTAAGCAACTGAACTGAACTGATACTTGTATATATATATATATAAGGGAAGTTTAAGTATATACGTAAGTATAAGGGAAGAAGAGAAAACTAGAGTTTGGGTGAAAGAACTGCATAGATTCAGTTTGGAACATCCACATGAAAACACCTAGGAAGCAGTTAGATGCTAGGTCTGAGAATCAGAAAAAAATTTCAGCTACCAGCGGATAGATGGTAACTGAAGCTACTGAAGAAAGCAAGGTCACCAGGAAAATGAATAGAATGAGAAAAAGCTGGTCNTGCTTATTCAACGTCTATGCAGAGTACATCATGAGAAATGCTGGGCTGGAAGAAGAACAAGCTGGAATCAGGATTGCCTGGAGAAATATCAATAACCTCAGATATGCAGATGACACCACCCTTATGGCAGAAAGTGAAGAGGAACTAAAAAGCCTCTTGATGAAAGTGAAAGTAAAGAATGAAAAAGTTGGCTTAAAGCTCAACATTCAGAAAACAAAGATCATGGCATCTGGTCCCATCACTTCATGGGAAATAGATGGGGAAACAGTGGAAACAGCGTCAGACTTTATTTTTTTGGGCTCCAAAATCACTGCAGATGGTGATTGCAGCCATGAAATTAAAAGACGCTTACTCCTTAGAAGAAAAGTTATGACCAACCTAGATAGCATATTCAAAAGCAGAGACGTTACTTTGCCAACAAAGGTCCGTCTAGTCAAGGCTATGGTTTTTCCAGTGGTCATGTATGGATGTGAGAGTTGGACTGTGAAGAAGGCTGAGCACCAAAGAATTGATGCTTTTGAATTGTGGTGTTGGAGAAGACTCTTGAGAGTGTCTTGGACTGCAAGGAGATCCAACCAGTCCATTCTGAAGGAGATCAGCCCTGGGATTTCTTTGGAGGGAATGATGCTGATGCTGAAACTCCAGTACTTTGGCCACCTCATGCGAACAGTTGACTCCTTGGAAAAGACTCTGATGCTGGGAGGGGTTGGGGGCAGGAGGAGAAGGGGACGGCCGAGGATGAGATGGCTGGATGGCATCACAGACTCTGGGAGTTGGTGATGGACAGGGAGGCCTGGCGTGCTGTGATTCATGGGGTCACAAAGAGTCGGACATGACTAAGCAACTGAACTGAACTGATACTTGTATATATATATATATAAGGGAAGTTTAAGTATATACGTAAGTATAAGGGAAGAAGAGAAAACTAGAGTTTGGGTGAAAGAACTGCATAGATTCAGTTTGGAACATCCACATGAAAACACCTAGGAAGCAGTTAGATGCTAGGTCTGAGAATCAGAAAAAAATTTCAGCTACCAGCGGATAGATGGTAACTGAAGCTACTGAAGAAAGCAAGGTCACCAGGAAAATGAATAGAATGAGAAAAAGCTGGTCTAAGGATTATGGATTATGTGATAGGTGGTTTAATAAGAGCAATAATAGTAACAGTTAATACTTACTATGAACTTTCTATGAGCCAAGTATCATTTTAAATACTTTACTCACATAATTTAAGAAAAAAAAAACCTTTAGACTTAGGTGCTATAATTATTATGTCATTTAAGGAACCAAGGGACAGTGCAGTGAAATAATTTGCCTAAAAGTGCACGTCTACTTGAGTAGTGAAGCTAAGACTTTACGACAGGTAGCCTGACTCCAGAACTTTGTCCCTAACCTTATATAAACCTCATAGTAATTCTGCAAAGTAGATATTTTTGCCTCCATTTCACATATTAAAAAAAAAAAAGAGGCTCAGAGAAATTAAATTCACTTCCTAGAATAATGCACTTCAGGTTGCATGAAGTAGGGTTATAATTTAAACCTAAAGACCATATTCTTTCATACCTCAGTTAAGAGAAGTGAGTTTTCTTTCATAATCTTTTATAATGCTAAGCCTCGTAGTAAATATAATTATTATTACTAATAATGTAAGAACATTGAAGTTTAGCTCCCACTTACCTTTCATAGAAAGTTACTTGAGGTTGTACCATAACATTAAAGAAAAAAAGTATAAACTAATACAGAAGATGTTGGTTCAGGAAATAGTGACTCCTATCTTAGAGAAGAGTGAGAGGAAGTCCCAGGACATAAGCCTTGTAGCAGTCATAGAAATTAAGAGCAGGACAGTGACTTTTAGGGGTGGTCTTCAGGGACAAAACTTTGAAACCTAAAAATCAGTACAACCGAGTGCTTAGAGACGTGATAAAGGAATCTGGTAGCATGCAATAAAGATGTCGTTGAATTGCCTCTAGCACTATTCTCCAGCAAGAGGGTCACATCATTGCCCTAGAGAGGGCTTCCCAGGTGCCACTGGTGGTAAAGAATCCACCTGCCAGTGCAGTAGACATGAAAGACAAGAGTTCAAGCCCCTGGTCAGGAAGATACCCTGGAGAAGGGAATGGCAACCTACTTCCGTATTCTTGCCTGGAGAATTCCATGGACAGAGGAGTCTGTCAGACTCCTATGCATCCATTTGGTAGCAAAGAGCTAGACATGACTCAGCAACTAACACACACAGAGAAGGAAATGTTATCCTAACAGTAGACAGTTTTGTAGTAAATATTAACTGAGGAATAATTTAAATGCTTTTTATTACATTTTAACACCTCTGGATGAGATGCATCTTACAATCATGGGTTTCTTAGTTATTTTCTTTCTTAGTAGTACATAAAATAGCATGTTGGATTTGATCAAATCCGTATGCCACAGTTTTAGATGTTTTATAATAAACTCTAATTTAATCTTCATAATGGTTTCATGTAGTTGATGCTGTTACTATTTTACAGGTAAGGAAATTGAGGCTCAAAGATGTTAATATGTTCAAGGACTGCTGTCAAGTGGAAAAGCAAGTACTGCAAACCAGGTATGGGGAATTCCCTGGCGGTTCAGTGATTAGGACTCAGTGCTTTAACTGCATGGGCCCAGGTTTGGTCAGCAAGTCCTGTGGCATGATGGCAAAAAAAAAAAAAAAAAAAGGAAATCAAGAGAGAAAACCAAGTTTAACTTCAAAGGTCATGCTCTGTTGTACCTCAACATTTACCATGGGTGATACAAAGCTCCATGTTGAATAGTTCAAATGGGTTGAAGCTTTTCCAGCTACTCCAGAAAGAGCCAATCTTGCCCTCATCTGTGCTCGTAACATTTTATGAACATCTCTGTGGATGTAAAATGTCACTTGCTATATCAGCCAACACATGATGCTGCAGCCATCAAGCCATCAGCCACTATTCAGCCCTGAGGGAGCTCAGGAAAGAGATCAACAGGCTGCCCACCACCTAGCTGTCAGCCACTGCAGTGGTACACCCTGAGGGGATTCAGGAAGGAGTTTAAAAAAGAAAAACAAAACAGGACACTGGACCTAGATAGTTAAGGTGCATATCGAAAGAGTAACTTCAATAAGCCCAGACTCTTGCATCTTCCCATATATGGCTAAATTCATTAACTTGAGATGTCTGGTTTTTCTTTAATTAGCAGTGATCACTGGACTTCCAACCTGGTTTTTGTTGTAAAAATTCCTCCTGGCTCCTCCCATACCTCTTTGGAGCAGTCCCTCAGAGCTCCTTGGCTGCCTTCAGGGCTTAAGGCCTCAGAAAGACTTCTGAACAAAATCTTAACTCCCAGCTTTGAGGTTGTAAGGTGGTTTTTGTTGTTTTTTTTTCAATCAACACCTCTCTTACATCTTATTATAACATGTAACTTCCAAGGAAGTCAGGAATAGTATCTTGATAATTACCGTTTCCAATCACTGTAGTGTCTACCAGTGATCCTCACACACGCAGACGCTCAATGTCGTTAAAAGGAAACAGGACCTCTGCCACTAAGTCTAAAGAGGAGACACGAAATGCATATATAAGAAACAAAGGCCAAATTTCCCGTTGGCCTTTCCGTTGTTACAGGGAAATTATAAATAAAGTTCACTGGTGTTTAGGAGAAAAGAACAAAGAGTAGAAAGTACAAGTTAAGGGGAGATAGTTCAGCCAGCTTCCTGATTTTCATACACACTCACACAGACATAATCAGCCTGGAAAAACTGAAAAGGCTAAAACTAAGCTGCTGAGACAACTTCTTTCTTCAACCATTTTTCCTGTATTGCAGGTGGATTCTTTACTTTCTGAGCCACCAGGGAAGCCCTTTAATGAGTTACCAGCATTTATAGATTATAACATTTAACATTTCACATAACTCAGGATTTGGGGATTTTCTTGATAAATGGGAAGATACTGGAAACTGGGTGCTCATTCTCCAAGGTAAATTGGTTACATGCATCGTTGGTTCCTTTCAGACCAAGCTCGTGCTCCCTTACTCGTCGTAGTACCTCCCACCATTTTCTTAAGCCCACCCCGTGTAACGGTGTTTGAGTGTACTTATCAGCTCAGTTCAGTCGCTCAGTCGTGTCCGACTCTGCGACCCCATGAACTGCAGCACGCCAGGCCTCCCTGTCCATCACCAATTCCCGGAGTCCACCCAAAACCCATGTCCATTGAGTTGGTGATGCCAACCAACCAACTCATCCTCCGTCGTCCCCTTCTCCTCCTGCCCTCAGTGTTTCCCAGCATCAGGGTCTTCTCAAATGAGTCAGCTCTTCGCATCAGGTGACCAAAGTATTGGAGTTTCATGACTGTATGTATGACCACCTTCTAAGACATGCTGCTCACTGCTCTATTACACACCAGGTATTTTCAAGGACTGTGTCTTTGCCTTTCTTCAAACACTGACTCCTCTAAGCCACTGCTTCAATTCCTTTCATTAGCTCCCTCTGACCACCTGCTGAAACCAGGTCACCGCAGCATTCTGATCACACTTCTGTGAAAGTTCTAATCACGTATGCACAAGTTTCTCTCCTTTGCTAGGATGGGAGTGCCTGGAAGCCAGCGGCCAGGGGCTCATTGATGTTCGCGCCTCCAGCCTCAAATCGGTGACTTGGAACCTCAACAGAGTTTAGGGACGTGTGTTTGGAAGCCAATTTTCCCACTTTAGGCAAACCGAAACTAAACTATCTACTCGGCCTTAAATGTGGGGCTGAGACAGAAACACGGACGAGCAGACGAGTCAAAAAACGCACACTCGGACTCGGGGCGAGAGGAAAGAGCACTTCAGTACCGCAGCCAGCAGACGTTAGCAGAGGAAGTCCCGCCGCTACAACTAGGTCTCGGCACTCCAACCCCAACTCTCGCGAGGTTGGGCCTGAAAGCCAGCCCATCCGCCCCAGAAACTTGCAGCGCGGTTTCCTCGGGATTCTCGCGGCAACAGGGCACTCCAGAATGGGCACTTCCGGCGCTGCGCCCAGGAAGCGGAAGTGGGGCTTCCTGTCTGTCAGAGTCGGTGTGTTACTCCGCGGTCCTGAAATTTAGGAAAATCGTTTTCGGTTCGCTTTCCCTGGCTGTCGAGGGCTTCCCCCCTGGAGGGTGGGAGTGCAGAGAGTGAACCGTCGCGAGATGAGCACGATGTTCGCAGACACGCTGCTTATCGTTTTTATCTCCGTGTGCACGGCTCTGCTTGCCGAGGGTGAGAGCAGCTGCTTTTTCTGACGTGTGATCACACCTCGAGGGAAGGGAAGGATCCTAGGCCCCGGGTCCCTCGAGCCTCCAAGGGAGTGGTCACTAGCCGTGCTTCTTTTGGTGCCAGTGGGGATGGGTCTCCTGTACTCCAGGAATCTTAACCTTCAGGAGTGGGAGGGAATCCAGTGTGGAATCCATTGCCAGGTTTCTCTGGTCCAGGGTAGATTTCATTTGCGTGTTTGTGGCGACAACTTTGAATCGTGGCATGGTTGTTTTGGGTGAACATCAGTTGTTAAGCACTAGTGAATATAAGGCAAAAAGTCAAAATTCATTCTTAACTAACAGTAACCACTAATGAGGGTTTTAATGAGGGTTTTGTTACGGTTCCAAACATTTCTCTATTAGCATGCTGCTTTTAATGTTTCAGGTATAACTTGGGTCCTGGTTTACAGGACAGACAAGTACAAGAGACTGAAGGCAGAAGTGGAAAAACAGAGTAAAAAATGTAAGTATGCCAACATCCTTTAGAGACAATTCAGGTTCACTGAAGTGCATGTTCACAGTACGTATTTTAGGAGCACCAACTGTCATAAAATTCTATAGGAGTAGGTGAATCCGACTTGAAGTCTATTTGGAAATATAAGACTTTTGTGCAAAATATGTACAGCAAACAGCAGAGCAAGTCACAGGAGCCATACTTGTTATGTGTTGTGACAGTTCTAGAGAGGATATCCGTTCAGCTGTGAGGGGCCATTGAAGCCTTTGTGATGCAGATAGCCTTGGAGTCCTTCCTGGGTAATTAGAATTTGGACAGAGGATGAGATGGGGAAGGAATTCCAGGCAAAGAAGAGAGCATATGTGCAAGAAATGTGGAAATTTTAACTAGTAAGATGTGTTTGGAGAACATCAGGTCATTATGATTGGTGTCTAAGTTAAATGGTGTCTTCAGGGATAAGCCCAATTTTCTGTTGGGTCTGATGGTTAAAGGAATATTTGAGAAAAGGGTTTGGAGTAAGTCGAGTTGTTTTTGAAATAAAACAGGAATTCCACATGATACCCCTGAGGGAGCTGCTAGAGATATAATATGGATGGTTCCTTATAGGCTTGGTTTGGTTTTCAGTCTTCTGTCTTATAAAGATTAACTTTCACATCTTAACTTTCTGTATTCCATACCTTTTCTGTTTGTATTCATAGGAGTTTAAAGTCTTCTTTCTTACAACATGCCATTTCTAATATCCACATAGCAACCATTTGTGTAAATATTGATGTATAAATATTTTTCTCCCTTTGTAAAAAAGGAGATTGAGACTCAGAAAGGTTAAATGACATGTTAATGTCTCAGAGCGAACAAAGAATTAGAAACCAAATCCAAACCATCACTGACCCAATGGACATGGGTTTGGGTGGACTCCAGGAGTTGGTAATGGACATGGAAGCCTGGCGTGCTGCCGTTCATGGGGTCACAAAGAGTCAGACATGACTGAGTGACTGAACTGAACTGATGTCAGTTCTATTTCTAGTTTTTTAAGGAATCTCCACACTGTTCTTCGTAATGGCTGTACTAGTTTGCATTCCGACCAACAGTGTTGGGGGGTTCCCTTTTCTCCGCACCCTCTCTAGCATTTATCATTTGTAGACTTTCTGACAGCAGCCATTCTGACTGGTGTGTATACTCACTCTTTTAATAAACTCATTTACGTGCTCTATTTGCCATGGACCTCCAAATGCATGTCCTTAGTCGTTTGTCCTTAATGCAAGATTCAGATATCCAATTATCAACTTGTTAATTCTACTGAAATGTCTAATAATCATCTTAAATCCAACCTGTCCAAATTGAACTCTTATTCCTCACTTCTAAGCCTGTTATGTATGTAACCTTCACAATCTTAGTCAGTGGTAATACTGTCCCTCCAGTTGTTCAGAACATAATCCTCCTGTTGTTATCTGTAACTTTTCTCTTACAGCCACATCCAGTACTGTTGGCCTGCCTTCAGATATATCTACAGCCTGACCACTTTACATCATTTCCACTGCTAACTACCAGAGTCTAAGCTGCCATCATCCTTTGCATGAATTATTTTGCTAGCCTCAAACAAATGTTCCTGTTTCCCTGTAGTCTATTCCCAAGATAGCAACCAGAATAATCCTTTTTGTAGTATATCAGTTCATGTCCCTCCTCTCCTCATAACTCTGTGATGGTGTCCCATTTGATTCAGAGGAAAAAACCCACAAAGTTTTTACAGAGGTCCCGTTACAGCTCTGAGCTTCTTTCCCTCTCACTCACTGTGCTCCACTGTCACTGACCTGTTGATGTTCCTCACTACACATCAGCCTCACTCCTATGGCAAGACCTTTCTAATGGCTGTGCCCTCTACCTAGGATGTTCTTCCCTATCAAATCTTACCTAACCCTCATGTGTTCTTAGTCACTGAGTCATGTCCAACTCTTTGCAACCCCATGGACTGTAGGCTCCTCTGTGTATGGGGATTCTCCAGGCAAGAATACTAGAGTGGGTTGCCGTGCCCTCCTCCAGGGGATCCTCCCAACCCAGGGATCGAACCCACGTCTCCTACACTGCAGGTTGATTCTTTACCAGATAAGCCACCAGGGAAACCCAAGAATACTGGAGTGGGTAGCCTATCCTGTCTCCAGGGGATCTTCCTGACCCAGGATTTGAACTGGAGTCTTCTGCATTGCAGGCAGATTCTTTACCAGCTGAGGTTCCAGGGAAAGCCCGTATTTTCATATCTTCTTTAAATCTTTGTTTAGAGCTCACTTTAGTGAGTCTTAATTTGGCCACCCTATTTAAAACTGCAGTCAGCTTACCTCTACCACTGCTACTCATCTCCTCTATCCTGCTGTGTTGAGTCATCTGCTAGAATGACACTTCACTGGAGGAGGATGCTTTTATTTATTTTTTAAAATCGTTTTTGTGTTCTGATTTATCCTATACACCTAGAACAGTGGTTGGTACATGCTCAATGTCTAATAAATATTTGTTGATTCAGATACTTTCTTCTGTCACCCTGTATGTGCAGTCCATTGTCAAGCCCTGATACTTTATTGTCCTACTGAATTGTTTTCAGTCTTTCCACATCTCTTCATTTCCACCACCATCACCCAGTCTAAACTTCCATCAAGTTTTAAGTTAGTCTACTGCGACAGCCTCCTCATTGGTCTACCTGCTGCTGCTCAAATGTCCTCCATATAGAAACACTTGGAGTAATTTTTCAAAACACAAATCTGATTATGTTACTTTTCCTTCTTAAAACACTCAATTTTTTCCCATTGCTTTGAGGACAAAGGTGTGGCCTATGAAGTCCAGCATGGTTATATGCCTCCCTGTCTCCTCTCTGACCACATTTGTATCATGTTTTTCTCTACTCTTTCTCTAGCCATTGTCTGAACCAATTTTGCTTTTTTCCTACTATGCAGTTGGGCTTTTGCACTACTTTTTCCTCTGGGATAATTTTCCTTTCTCATTTTGTATAATGAACTCCTACTCATTCTTCAGATCTCAAAGCCTTATTTAGTCTCCGCTATCACAATCCCTAATTTATACAGCTACTTCTCCTTAGAGAACTTGTCATAATTATAATTTTATCTGTGTGTGATTATTATTATTTGAATAATATCCTCTCCCCAACTAAACTATAATTTCTATGAGAGCAAAGGCCATTATATCTCTAGTACACACAGTGCCTGACATAGATTTCATACTGATAGCTTATGGTGAACAGTGTTGGATTTGTGATCTCTGAAGATGATTTAGCTTTGGGACCAGGGACCAGGCTCGATCACTCAAGAGCTTTTGTGTAGGAGTTTTATTAAAGTATAGAAGGGACAGAGAAAGCTTCTGACACAGACATCAGAACAGGGATGGAGAGTGCCCTCACTTACTACTAGTCTTATCAAGGCCTTATATACTTTTACCAGATCCACTCCTGCAACATACATCTTAAATTAACAAGATTAGAGCTAACAATAAAAAGGTCCTACCAGACCCACTCCCACAATATACATCTTAAGATAACAAGGTTAGTCAGAAGTTTCTTGTTCAGGAGAAACATGTCCTCATTGTTATATTGACTAAGACAAAGCAATGTAGAAAAAAATGTTTGTCCTTTTCTCCTCCTTGAGAACCCTGGACCTCTTCCTCCTCGAGGGCCCCAGACTCCTTATCAACCTACCTAAGGATTAATTCTCTCAATGCTTGATGAAAGTGTGTTGAATATATTAAAGAATAAACTATTTATGTAACATAACACCACATATGTTCTTTGTGAGAAATTGTTCTGCTCTGATCATAAACTAGTTAGCCAGCATGTAGTAGCATCCATAGACGTATTTCTTCATGTCGTATGTATCATGGAGTAGTCTTATGAAATATAGTACACATTTAACTTTGAATTTGTTTAGATCAATATTCTCATACCTTAAATACTTATATGAATATGAATTTACTCTATAAATTTTGGGCTTCCTTAGTGTCCACAATTAATTACCTTGTTTATAGTAGTTATCTGTATTATAAACATTGTCTCCTTCACCTGACACCTAAATTCAAAGTAGTATAGTTGCCAGGCAAAGCTTCCATAGTTGTATTTTTTAATGTGATTGACTAATGTTCTTTCTTTGAAGATGAGTATAGGTAGGTTGACAGTGATTCAAAAATCTCTTGGTATATTTTTATGGTCTTATGTCCTCTTCTTTATAAAAACTCAGTGAGCATGCACAGACATAGAAAACAAATTTATAGTTACCAAAGGGGAAGGGTAGGGGAAGAGTAAATGAAGAGTTTGGGATTAGAAGTATATATAAAATAGATAAACAACAAGGTCCTAGTGTATAGCACAGGAAACTGTTCAATATCTTATAGTAAATGGTAATGGAAAATAATCTGAAAAAGAACTGAATCACTTTGCTGTACACCAGAAATTCACACAGCATTGTAAATCAAATATACTTCAGTTAAAAACATAAAAACTCAGTGAGCATGTATTTTCATTTATATAATCAGTTGAAACTTATGATTGCTTGCTCTATATAGAGTTTACCATGAAGAGTGCAGTATACAATGAAGGGGTGTGATACCTTTTTCTAGATATTCGTTAACAGGAAGAAATAAGATAAATTCCCTCTTTGAGCAAATGTCTTAATTGCAAACATAAGCCATTCTGACATTCTGTGTTCAAAATTTGGTATGGATCAAGGCAAGAAAAGTTTGTAGAGCCCAGATATAGAAATTGTACATAACTATGATTGGCATGTTATAGGATCTGGTAGAAAAGGTAGACAACATGCATGAACAGATGGGGATTTTCAGGAGATGGAAACTATAAGAAAGAATCACATGGAAATGGCAGAAATAAAAACATATTCCAGTAGTCATGTATGGATGTGAGAGCTGGACCATAAAAAAAAGCTGAGCATCGAAGAATTGATGCTTTTGAACTATGGTGTTGGAGAAGACTCTTGAGAGTCCCTTGGACTGCAAGGAGATCAAACCAGTCCATTCTGAAGGAGATCAGCCCTGGGATCTCTTTGGAGGGAATGATGCTAAAGCTGAAACTCCAGTACTTTGGCCACCTCATGTGAAGAGTTGACTCATTGGAAAAGACTCTGATGCTGGGAGGGATTGGGGGCAGGAGGAGAAGGGCATGACAGAGGATGAGATGGCTGGATGGCATCACTGACTCGATGAACGTGAGTCTGAGTGAACTCCAGGAGATGGTGATGGACAGGGAGTCCTGGCGTGCTGCGATTCATGGGGTCGCAGAGTCAGATATGACTGAGCGACTGAACTGAACTGAAAGCAGCCTCAGCTAATGGCCTGAAAATCATCTCAGTTTTGATTATGACTTTGCCTTTATGAAGTCTTCTTGGGTATTTGATTAATGATGCTTAGAATGTTGCCGTTACATTCTTAGAATATTGTGTCTACCTTTTACTGTCAGCAGGTGTGGGAGCACACCAGTTAACTTAATCATGACCACCATCAAAGCCAGTGTGTAACTTTCTTGTAAGCTTCTTTCAGTGGTTCAGCTGTGATAAAATATAGTCTTTGTTTCTTGAGTGTTATGCATAATTAATTTTTTATGATGTCACTATGTTTACAGTGGAAAAGAAGAAGGAAACAATAACAGAGTCAGCTGGTCGACAACAAAAAAAGAAAATTGGTAAGATGAGTTTTTGGTATATACAATATTAAGGTTTTCTTGGAAAAATAAATTCTTAGGTAATGAAAATATAAGAAATTTTTTTTTGTTTTTTTCAAAAAATGTTTGGCTGTGCTGGTTTTTTGTTGCTGCACAGGCTTCTTGCTAGAATCGGGCTCGGGGCTCCTCTCGTTGCAGTGTGTGGGCCTCTCATTGTGCTGGTTTCTCTTGTTGTGAAGCACGGCTCTAGGGCTTGTGGGCTTTTTTTTTAAATAAAGTTTTCAATAGTGATAACTCACGTCTGTATAGTTTTACAGTCTACAAGAGCACTTGCATACGTTATCTTAAGTGCATGTGTGCTAAGTCACTTCAGTCATGTCCAACTCTGTGCGACCCTATGGACTGCAGCCTGCCAGCCTCCTCTGTCCAAGGGATTCTCCAAGCAAGAATCCTGGAGGGGGTTGCCATGTCCTCCTTCAGGGACTCTTCCTGACCCAGAATTGAATCTGTGTCTCATGACTAACCTGCATTGGCAGTCAGATTCTTTACTGCTAGTGCCACCTGGGAAGCCTGTACATTATCTTACTTGGTTCTTTCTACCATATTGTAGGACAGGTTCAAGCACTTCCTTATTTTTGCTCTTAGCTTTGAAATTTCAATTTAGTAAAATGATGTTGACAGTCATGGCTTTTGAACTTGGCTGAAGGTTCTTGGCATAGTTTGTAAAAAGTGTTTTGTTTTTCTTAGATGATTATTTCCAGTTAAGTCTGAGTTACATGTGTTTATTGTTGCCATGACTTCCTTACTGAGAATTGACTGGTGATGGAAACCCACCAACACATAGGAAATTTTCTGCTGAATAATTTTACCTACTCTGCAAAATAATTGTTTTTGGTTTTTCAGTGTAATTTGAATTTAATTACAGAATATAATTGTGTTCCAAAAAGACAATTTATAAATGGCTATATATAATTTGTATTTGTACTATATGATGCTTCCTGATTCTAAAATCAGGAAAAAATTGCTGTAAATTGTGTATTTGAATCAAAAACTATGTCTCTGTACCTGGATCCTTGCTGTTAAATCCTGGAAGGTTACTCTACCAGGCTTGACTATACCAGTGTCCTTTACTAGTTATTGTTGTGGATTAATCACTAAGTTGAGTCCGATTCTGCAACCCCACAGACTGTAGCCTGCTAGGCTTTTCTGTCCATGAGATTTATAGGCAAGAATATTTGAGTGGGTTGCCATTTCCTTTTCCTGGATCTTCCCGACTCAGAGACTGAACCTGCGTCTCCTGCATTGGGAGATGGATTCTTTACCACTGAGCCACAAGGGAAGCCCAGTTTCCTGTTCTGGTTAAAGCTTCTCAGCTTGGTGTAGGGATATTAGATGTGTTCTTAGTGGCCTGATCATTCAGTTCCATGCACGATGCTACTGTACATCTACTCTGTCTGGGTATACCAGCGTACTACTCGTACTACTCTATACCCAGTCACTTTGGTAGCCATTGAAGCAACAAAGTAGAAAAATAATTCTGTCTTTTAAGAGATCTAAAGAGGGAAAACAAACCAATGCAGTGTAATACATATTTTTTAGAGATACATTCTGAGTGTCATAAAAGTAAAGAGAAAGGATATTCAAACCAATCTAGGGGATCAGGTTTTCTTGGAGATAATGCTTTAAGTTGAATCTCAAAGCTTTAGTGTGTATTTACTAAGTAAAAATATAAATAAATAAAATACTGTTCAGTTGGGCCATCTCCAAAACCCTGAGGTAAGCCTTTACATATTTTTTAACTCTTTTGACAATGGTATGTTGTAGTGAACAATGTTACTTCATTTTTAGTGATGAGAAAAATTCAGGTTAAGTAACTTGCTGTTGGTCAATCAGTGGTATGGTGCAATTAAGTCAGTGGTAGAGAAGGGATTTGAACCTGTACATTCATAACTTTAGAATCCACATTTTTAAGTCTTGTATATTCCTGGCAGGATAGACATATGCAAAAGCATAGAGTGGCCAAATAGCAAGGTATACACCTGGAACTATAAATAGTATGCTATAACAAATTTAAAAAGGTGCGTGTAACATATAAGCAGACGAGCCTAGGGAAATGAGTAGTGCCTAGTCCATAAAGGTCCTTATAAATTAAGGTAAGGAGGTTAACATATGTAGAAAGGAATTTAAACAGGTTTGAAATCACATTTTAAGGAAGACATATCTGGAGGATAAACCAGAGAGGGGATCATTCTGGAGGTAGGGAAGTTATGAGATTTTTCAGGTGTCCTTGGCATACAAATAGCATAGCAAGAACCTGAACAGTGGTACTGGGACTGGAGTAAGTGGTACATATTCAAAGAATTTAGGCAAGTAGATGTAACACAACTTGATGACCTTTTAGATGTAAGGTATGTAGAGAAGAATGAGTCTGGGAAGAAGCCTGGATTTCTGATTAGAACAAGAAATATTGGAAGAGTAGCAGATTGGGATAAGGAAGAAGAGAGGATGATTTCAGTTTTGAACATGTTGGATTTGTTGTGCCTGTATGACAATAGGGTGGAAATATTTGGTACACCATTGGATGTATGGTTTGAAGCTGGCAGAGAGGTAAAAGCTACAAATAGAGTTTATTTATTATTTTTAAAGGTTTATTTAGTTTTTGTCTATGTTGGGTCTTCATTGCTATTCAAGGGCTTACTCTAGTTGCAGCGAACACAGGCTACTCCTCATTGCAGTGCGCAGGCTTCTCATTGAGGTAACTTCTCTTATTGCAGAGCACAGGCTCTAGGTACGCAGACGTCAGTGGTTGCAGTGCGCAGGCCCCGTGATTGTGGCTCAAGGGGCTCTAGAGTGTAGGCTCAGTAGTTGTGGTGCATGCTCTGTGACATATGGGGTCTTCCTGGACCAGGAATTGAACATCAAACCCCTGTCCCCCACAGTGGCTGGCAGATTCTTAACCACTAGATCACCAGGGTTGTTACCGTTCAGTCACTAAATTGTGTCTGACTCTTTGTGACCCTGTAGACTGCAGCATGCCATGCTTCCCTGTCCTTCAGTATCTCCTGAAGTTTGCTTGAACTCGTGTCCATTCAGTCAGTGATACCATCCAACCATCTCATCCTCTGGACCACCAGGAAAGCACCTGCAAATAGAGTTTAACATCATATGATTATAAATTGTAATTAGGTCCTCAGACTAAGTGAGATCACACAGTGAGGCCATAGAAAGTAAGAAAAGCAAAGGGCTGAGGATGGAGAGAGTCCTGAAGCATAATCATTTAAGGAGTAGGAGAAGAAGTGGAGCTCAAACAAGTAATGCCAGAGCTGTTGGAAAAGAGTTGTGTCACCGAAGTTGAGGAGAGAATTTCAGGGGACAGGAAGGGTTAGAGGATAGGTGTGAAATATCTAAGAGGCAAAACAAAGATATTAGTGGTTTAGCAAGAATAATTTCAGTGGCATGGGATTTCCTTGCTGCGCCAATGATTAAGAATCTGCTTTCCAGTGTAGGAGGTGCGGGTTGGATCCCTGGTCTGATCAGGGAGCTAGGATCCTACGTGCCATGGGACAACTAAGTCAACACACCACAACTAAGACCTAACTCAGCCAAATAAATATTTTTAAAAAGAGAATAGTTTCAGTAGCATTATAGGGGACAGAAGCCATATTGTATAGATAGGGAAATAATGCATGTGAGAAAGTGAAGACATTGAATATAGGCAGTTTATAGCTTTGTTACAAAGGATAAGTAAGATATAAAAATGGAAGGCACACTACCCCTGCCCTTACATTGACACCATAGAGCGTCTACACTCAAATTATTTCAAATTAATTTAATGTGAGAGGCAACCAACCTTGAATTGTTTGCTCACCAAAATGTCATCAGAATGTAAAAGAAATAATATTTATGGAGAGTTACTTATTGAAATCTTATCAAAAGTTACAAGACATAATATTTAATAGCAGTTGCTTGAAGGGAAAACCTCCTATCCATTCTGTAGATTTATACATTTTAGTCCTAAATTAGGCCAGGCTATCATCACTACAAATGTCCCAGTGGAGCTAGTGGAGGTGATGGAATTCTAATTGAGCTATTTCAAATCCTAAAAGATGATGCTGTGAGAGTGCTACACTCAGTATGCCAGCAGATTTAGAAAACTCAGCAGTAGACACAGGACTGGAAAAGGTCAGTTTTCATTCCAATCCCAAAGAAAGACAATGCCAAAGAATGTTCAAACTACCACATAATTGCACTCATCTCACACTTTAATAAGGCAGTGCTCAAAATTGTCCAAGCCAGGCTTCAACAGTACGTGAACCATGAACTTCCAGATGTTCAAGCTGGGTTTAGAAAAGGTCCAGGAACCAGAGATCAAACTGCCAACATCCTCAGATCATTGAAAAAGCAAGAGAGTTCCAGAAAAACATCTACTTTGGCTTTATTGACTATGCCAAAGCTTTTGACTGTGTGGATGACAAGAAACTGGAAAATTCTTCAAGAGATAGGAATACCAGACCACTTGACCTGCCTCCTGAAAAATCTGTGTGCAGATTAGGAAGCAACAGTTAAAACTGGACATGGAACAACAGACTGCTTCCAATTGCGAAAGGAGTACGTCAAGGCTGTATATTGTCACCCTGATTATTTAACTTACATACAGAGTACATCACATGAAATGCCAGATTGGATGAATGGATGAAGCATAAGCTAGAATCAGGATTGCACAGAGAAATACCAATAACCTCAGATATGCAGATGACACCACTCTTATGGCAGAAAGCGAAGAAGAACTAAAGAGCCTCTTGATAAAAGTGAAAGAGGAGAGTGAAAAAGTTGGCTTAAAACTCAACATTCATAAAACTAAGATCATGGCATCCAGTCCCATCATTTCATGGCAAATAGATGGAGAGACAGTGGAAACAGAGACTTTATTTTTAGGGGCTCCAAAATCACTGCAGATGGTAACTGCAGCCATAAAATTAAAAGATGCTTGCTCCTTGGAAGAAAAGCTCTGACCAACCTAGACAACATATTAAAAAGCAGAACCATTACTTTATCATCAAAGCTCTGTCTATTCAGAGCAATGGTTTTTTCAGTAGTCATGTATGGATGTGAGAGTTGGACTATAAAGAAAGCTGAGCACCGAAGAATTGATGCTTTTGAGCTCTGGTGTTGGAGAAGACTCTTAAAGAAGAGTCCCTTGGACTACAAGAAGATCCAACCAGTCAATCCTAAAGGAAATCAGTTCTGAATATTCATTGGAAGGACTGATGGTGAAGATGAAACTCCAATACTTTGGCCATCTGATGTGAAGAACCCACTCATTGGAAAAGATCCTGATGCTGGGAAAGATTGAAGCCGGGAGAAAAAGGGGATGACAAAAGATGAGATGGTTGGATGGCATCACCAATGCGATGGACGTGAGTTTGAGTAGGCTTTGGGAGTTGGTAATGGATAGGGAAGCCTGGTGTGCTGCAGTCTATGGAGTTGCAAAGAGTTGGACACAACTGAGTGACTGAACTTGCTGATCAGAAATCTTTAAGCCTAAACTTGTATTATTTGGGTTATGCCTTGACATTGCACTTTAGGTATGTCATGAAAAACTCAGCCGGATACAATTTTATTTTAGTAGTACTATGGACTGTTTATTGAGAATGTTACATTACTTAACATTAGATGGTATTCCTTTGACAAGAGATTATGGAAACTCTAGTAGTTTAAAACATCAAGACAAGCAGTGATTCTTATAAATAATTGATTTACTTTTATCTTACTGACACTGTGTTTGAACTGATGGTTTTTCTTCCTACTTTAAATCAGCTGCTAATAAGCATAGAGTCAGATTTGCTATTCATTTCCACCAGCTTTATGAGACCCTTAAATGCATTTCCGTCACTGACCCTATCTATCAATGTAATTTTATTATGTAACCCTTATTTTTACTTTTCTCAGATTCCCCACTTGGGCTTCTTTAAAAATTAAATGTTTAGGGCCTTCCCTGGTAGTCCAGTGGGCTAAGACTGTGCACTAAAAATATAGCGGCCTTGGGCTCAATCACTGGTCAGGGAGCTGGATCCCACTGCCTCTTGCTGCAACTAAGAGATCCATCATACTGCTACTAAGACCCAACACAGCCAAATAAATAAACATATATATATATATGCTGGGCTTCCCAGGTGCCAGTAGTGGTAAAGAACCCACCTGCCAACACAGGAGACATAAGAGATACAAGTTTGATCCCTGGGTCAGGAAGATCCCCTGGAGGAGGGAATGGCTACCCAGTCCAGTATTGTTGTCTGGAGAATCCTGCAGTCAGAGGAGCCTGGTGGGTTACATTCCATAGGGTCCCAGAGAGTTGGACATGACTGAAGTGAGTTAGTATGCATCATACACACACACAGTGATGAGGGGACTATAAAGAGTGATATTGCTGCTTTGAAAGAAGGGAGTTTTTAATAAGAGGGGAAAGGTCAGCAAATTCAGTGTTTCAGAGAATCAAAATGTCATTGATAACAGTAAGGTGATGCCCTTAGATTGTGGTCTTGAGGTAGAGCCATTAATTTGAAATTGAGGAGTCTGAAGACTATATTTTTCATTCTTACTTTCAGGAGCAGATATTTGGTTATTTTATGCTTCCCTCTCATAGAAGATAAACTACTTTTGATGTATTTTATTTAGCTCTTTGGCTGTAGTAAGCTATCTCAAGTAATGAGGAATTTAAGGGTATATGTGATCAAGAACTCAGGAAAAGCTGAACTAACTGGTTACAAGAAGGCAAGAACTGTGTTAAAGCAATTCCTGCAGACAGAGCAAGCCCTGGGATAAGCCAGACATTGGGCTCACTATATTATAGTACCTTTCTCTCTTCTGGTATGCAGTGGTGTTTCCTAAGATTTAATTTTTTGCCTGCACCTAACTTTGGTTTGTATCCTGCAGTTCTTTCTATATAGTATTTCTCATACATGGTCTCTAAGCCACCCATATCAGTTTTGCTTGAGATATTTGTTAAAATGAAGGATTCTGAGTCTTTGTTGTTGTTCAGTTGCTCAGTTGTGTCCAGCTCTTTGCAACTCCATGGACTGCAGCACTCCAGGCTTCCCTGTCCTTCACTATCTCCCAGAGCTTGCTCAAACTCATGTCCATTGAGTCGGTGATACCATCCAACCATCTCGTCCTCTGTCGTCCCCTTCTCCTCCTGCCTTCCATCTTTCCTAGCATCAGGATCTTTTCCAAAGAGTTGACTCTTCACATCAGGTGAACAGAGTATTGAGTCTGAGTCTTACTCCTAGGTTTTACTGAATCAGAAGTTCTAATCCAGTGTCTAAGACTATATTATCCAATTCTGCACCCTCTAGCTACCTTTGACTGTTTAGATTTTAAATTAATTGAAATTAAATGAAGTTGAAATTTCAGGACCTCAATCACACTGGTCATATTTCACTGCTCAGTAGCTTTATGTAGCTATATTGATAGCACAGATATAAGATATTTTTATAATTATAAAAAGTTCTTTAGAATAGTATTGCTTAAGGAATCAAGATTTTCCAAAGGAGGTGACATAAGAGCTGAGGCTTAAAAGTTGAGTTATAGGCTAGCCAGGAAAGGATTTGATAGGATAGGATGAAATAGTCTAGGTAGAAGTCGGGTAGCCAATCATTCCAATTTGTTTCGCCCAAGGAGTTTCTTGGGATGTGAGATTTTCAGAGCTAAAACTGGAACAATCTAGGAAAACTGGGACATTTGGTCACCCAAGGTAAAAGAAACTTTATGCACAAAGATGCTGAATCAAGAGAAAACCATCCTATATAAAGGAACTTTGGTTATGTAAGAACATAAAAATTTATGGGAGTGGTCAGAAATGTGGCTTCAGAAGGAAACAAGAGCCAGATGCAGGACTTGGAAGTGATATTGAAACATCATCTTGGGGCTTCTCTCGTGGTCCAGTTCCACTGGACTCTGCACTTCCACTGTAGGGGATAAGGGTTTGATCCCTGATCAGGGATCAAAGATCCCACATGCTGCATAACACAGCCCCCCCCCCCAAAAAAAAAAGAGAGAGAAAGAAAGAAATAAACATGATCTTATAGGGATGAAAAGCCATGGAAGGGTTTTTAGCTGGCAAGTATCATGATCTTGTTCAGTTTGCCTTTTGGTAGATCTGATATGCATTTATGTGGAACGTCAATGTGAAGAGACAAGTTTGGAGACAGTGAGGTCTATTAGGTTTGAAAGTAATATAGGTAAGAGATGTTGGAAGTGATAGTAAGGAGGGGAGGCGGTAGATTTCGTAAGTATTTATGAGGTATAATTAATAGAACTGGGTGTTTCATTGAAGATAAAGTAGGAAGTCAAGGATGTGCAGGTTTCTAGCACAGATCCTTTTCTATACCTTTCTTTTCATGTCTCAGTGGCAGTCCTTTTCCACTTCTACTTGTTCTTTGCCTGTTTAACTGCTAGTCATCTCTTGCCACAGTCCTCAAACCCCCAGTTTTAAAATGTCTTATTATATTGTAAGAGAGCTCTTCAATAGAAAAGGAACTCTAACCCTCGAGATACACCTTAGCTCCATCCCATTTTGTTCATTTTCTTCCATATATCTTCACCTTCAACTCTTTCCTGCCTGTATCCTTTCCTCCATGGAGAACAAACTGAGTAGGAACTGTTTAAGACAAAGAGTCATATATTCATCTCACCCATGCGTTGTTTGAAAACTGCAGTCCAGTATGCAGTTCCTGTAGGCCTTTTTCTTCCTTCGTTTCTTTTACCTGCCAGAACTTGACAGCCCTCATAGCACTTAATATATTCCAATTGCATGTTTTTTTATTTTAGAGGGTTTTTTATATTTTTATTTCATAATATTCTTGTGAGGGTATGAATTGGTGTGTGTTTTGATCATTCATTTATCCCTAGTACCCAGAAAAGTGCTTGGCATGTAGTAGGTAATCAATAAGTATTTGTTGAGTGAATTAATCCTGGTGATAGAAATATATGATCAAAGAAAGCAGTAGCATGGTATATACAGAGATGATTGGATTGGAGGTTGGGAAACTTGGATTCTAGTCCTGGCTTTGCCATAAAATACCTGTGTGGGCTCTGAGAAGTCACTTCTCCTTTGCTGGACCTCAGTTGCTTCATAGGCACAGCAATAAAGTCCAATATGTTGATGGGAAACTCGGCAGTGGCCACAGGACTAGAAAAAGTCAGTTTTCATTCCAGTCCCAAAGAAGGGCAGTACTAAAGAATGTTCAAGCTACTGTGCAACTGCTCTCATTTCACATGCTAGCCAGATAATGCTCAAAATCCTTCAAGCTAGGCTTCAGCAGTACATGAACCAAGAACTTCTAGATGTACATGCTGGATTTAGAAAAGGCAGAGGAACCAGCGATCACATTGCCAACATCCATCGGATCATAGAAAAAAAAAAGCAAGAGAATTCCAGAAAAACGTCTATTTCTGCTTCATTGACTACATTAAAGACTTACTGTGTGGATCACAACAAACTGGAAAATTCTTCAAGAGACAGGAATACCAGACCACCATACCTGTCTCTTGAGAAACCTATATTCAGGACAAGAAGCAATAGTTAGAACTGGACATAGAACAATGGACTGGTTCAAAATTGGGAAAAGAGCACCTCAAGACCGTATATTGTCACCCTGCTTATTTAACTGATATGCAGAGTACATCATATGAAATGCCGGGCTAGATGACTCACAAGCAGGAATCAAAGATTGCTGGGAGAGATATCAACGACTTCAGATATGCAGATGATACTACCCAAATGGCAGGAAACAAAGAGAAACTAAAGAGCCGCTTGATGAAGGTGAAAGGGGAGTGAAAAAGCAGGATTAAAACTCAACATTCAGAAAACTAATATGGCATCCGGTCCCATCACTTTATGACAAATTGATGGGGAAACAGTAACAGATTTTCTTGGGCTCCAAAATCACTGCAGATGGTGACTGCAGCCATGAAATTAAAACAACACTTGCTTCTTGGAAGAAAAGCTATGAAAAACCTAGGCAGTATATAGAAAAGCAGAGACATCACTTTGCGGACAGAGGTCCATATAGTCAAAGCTTGGACAGGAAGGAGATCAAACCAGTCAATCCTAAGGGATATCAGCCCTTAACATTCATTAGAAAGACTGATGCTTAAGCTGAAGCTCCAGTAGTTTGGCCACCTGATGCGAAGAACTGACTCATTGGACAAGACCTTGATGTTGGGAAAGATTGAGGGCAAGAGGAGGAGGGGACGACAGAAAGATGAGATGGTTGGATGACATCACTAACTCCACCTGAATTTAAGCAAACTCCAGAAGGCAGTGGAGGACAGGGAAACCTGGTGTGCTGGAGTTCATGGGGTTGCAAAAAATGGTGCACAACTCAGCAACTGAACAACAACAGCATTCATGGGATACAGTAGATAAGAGCATTAATGTGTAGCTGAAACTTCTTTAGCAGTTTAGATTTGGTGTGTATAACAATTTTCTTGAAATACATGTCAAATTTCCTAGCTTTCCAAGTGACTTAAATATGAAAGTATGCTTATTTTTAGCTTCATTTGACTGTAAGATGAAACAAGCTGAACCTAACTTTATCTTAATTGGCTTTTAATTTTTAGATGCTATGCTCTCTTAAACTGAAAAATGGGGAAAGAAACTTGAGATGGATAATTACTATTTGAAATCTAAGTATAGTCATTATGATTATACCTCCCATTGATATAATAATATTATATCTTAATGTACAGAGTTGAAACACTTAATACCAGAGGTAATTTTTAAAAGATTTTCATTTATTCAAATTGAACTATTGTAGTGCTCTCCTGCATTTGAATTTTCTGTTAGTATAAAGTATATGGTATTCCAAGTATTCAGCTTATCTTACTAAGTAATAGCTGAGACAGACACATTGTTGTCACCAGTCAGTGACAGTTAAACATCTGCTTCTTGCTCAGTGCTGTATATTGTAACCAGTTCATTAATTCCTTGCAGAGCGGCAAGAAGAGAAACTGAAGAATAACAACAGAGATCTGTCAATGGTAAGAGTCCTAAATAGAACTTCATGATAAACCACATGTTTTTCAGCAAAAGACCATGATTTGCATCAAGTACATTGCATTTACCTTTTCAGAAATTCATAATTATGCATGCTATAAATAATGTAATGGGTGTTCCTAGACCAAATAGAAGTGAAAATGTGCTACAGGGCTGAAGCTTCATGTTGGCAATATGAATAGCTTCTCTTTTAAAGGTGTCTTGAGGTCATAATTTTGTCGTTTTCACACAGTTGTGTTTTTGTTTGTTTGTTTGTTTGTTTTGGCATCTCCCTTATGTTTTCAAATGAAGTCACTTATTTTCTTTTTCTTCCTTATGTTATTACTGAATCTTTGGCTTTTGGTGACCTGGTAATCCCATCGTAAGAGTTGGAACATCATAGATGGCCTTTATTCTTTAAGAGGCCTTTTGTTCTGAAGGTCAGGCATATCATAAAGTGTAAGGAAAAGTGATTTTATTAGCCATTTATTCATTATTTATAAAGAGTAGAGTTTGTTCAAGTATGTCTTTCTGAGGCATAGGTAGGCGAATTATATGGCTTGACGAATTTTTCTGCCTGATTTCTGTATATTCAACACAAGATACCTAAACTGTGCAACAGTTACTGTTTGCTTACTGAGAGACCTTTGCTATATTATATCTTCTGTTTCTTAAAACTCTTAAAAAAAATTTATTTGTTTGTTTATTTGGCTGTCAGTTTGCATCACTTGGGGTCTTTCATCGCTATTCACAGACTCTCTAGTTGTTGCATGCAGGCTTAGTTGCTCCGTGGCATGTGGTATCTTAATTCTCCACCCAGGGGTTAAACCTGCATCCCCTGCATTGCAAGGTGGATTCTTAACTACTGGACCACCAGAGAAGTGCCTTGAAATTCTTTTTAAGAAAGATTATAGTTTAGAAGTATATTTTTTTGAAAATCGCTTTTCTGTTGTCATAGTTATTCCACGTTCAGGAGACCAAATTTGAAAACTGCAGAAAGAAGAGATAAAAATTTCTGATAAACTGTTAGTCATGTCTTTATGATCTTTTGTTTATTTATACTTTTATGGCACATGTAATTAAAAAAGTAGCTAGCCTCAAGAAACAAAATACCTTATATACTTGAACATGTAATCGATTTTTACCTGATCAAGAGGTAGAGGTTGGTAGACCCGGGCTGGTGTGACAGCACAGTAATGTCACTAAAGACTCCAGTTAGCCTTCCTTAGCTTATGGTCATTTGCTTGTTTGATGTTGCTTGTTGTTCCTTTACTGTCAGGAATTACGTTCTTCATTCCAGACAAGAAGTATGGTCAGAAGGCCTAAAGGGATGCTAGTCAAGTTTGCCCCTTTTAAAAGTTCTAACTAGTACTTGTACTCGTCACTCGGTGGCCAGAATTAAGTCATATGGGCACTCCAGTACAGTTCATCAGAAGGTGACAGGGAGAAGAGGCCTTGGAGGTGGAGGATGGGTTAGACAACAGACAGTTTTTTGCCAAGGAGCACCTTTTANTCACTCGTTGGCCAGAATTAAGTCATATGGGCACTCCAGTACAGTTCATCAGAAGGTGACAGGGAGAAGAGGCCTTGGAGGTGGAGGATGGGTTAGACAACAGACAGTTTTTTGCCAAGGAGCACCTTTTAAAAATGATATATCAGAATTTGAGGGGATATGCTTTAGTAGTGGTTTTCCTTTAGTATGAAGTGACAATTTGTTGATCTCCTTACAGGTTCGAATGAAATCCATGTTTGCAATTGGCTTTTGTTTTACTGCCTTAATGGGAATGTTTAATTCCATGTGAGTATCCTTTTATATGGCTTTATCTAACTTGCTCTGTGTGGACAATTAACTTTTTTGTAATATTTTGGTATTTCACATTTACAGAAAAGTTATAGGACTAGTATATCCGTTAACCAGATTCACAATTGTTAACATTTTTCCTCATTTGCTTTCTTTTTTTCTATTTCTCTATATCATAAATATTTGTGCTCATTCATATATTATTTGTATATTTCTCTGAATCAGAAGTTTGATGTGGATTTCATGCCTATTTATTCATAACTACTAAAAGAATGGAAACCTAAGAACATGGACATTCTCTTATCCTCAATCCAGTTGTCAAAATTCAGGGAAATTTAATTTTGTTAGAATACAGTTATATGGTAACTTTTTCACCCTCTTAATTTTGAGGTTAACTTAACGTATAAAGCAAATACGACCATATGACTTAATTCTGGCCAACAGGTAACGAGTACAAGTACTAGTTAGAACTTTTAAAAGGGGCAAACTTGACTAGCATCCCTTTAGGCCTTCTGACCATACTTCTTGTCTGGAATGAAGAACGTAATTCCTGACAGTAAAGCAACATCAAACAAGCAAATGACCATAAAGCAAAGACTAAGCTATAATGAAGCCTCTAAAAAGAGTTTAGTATGTCCCTTGGGTTTTTAAGTTCCTTTTTAGCAAACTGCTTCCCAAGGAAGGTAGTCAGTCATTCAGAGATATTTTGATTCTTAAAATAATCTTTACAACTATAATCTTGTTTAACGATAAGGTAAGTTACTGTTTTCTAAACTAACACATACCAAGCCTGAATGATTATGGGACTGATTTTGACAGAAGCTGGGAAAATAGCCAAAGATGACAAGCAGTCATTTATTACCCCTTCAAAGCTCATCTGAGCTATCCCACACATATTAGGATTGTCCTCTTACTCTTCCTTCTCTTTCCCCTCTCCCTGCTTCATTTCTGTCTCTCCTTTCCCTTGTACTCATCCCCCCAACACTAGTCTGTTCTCTTCACACCTGTTAAGTACCTACTTTGTGCCAGTAATTGTGCTAGGTATCAGAATATAACAAATATGATGTGTTCCTTGCCCTCAATAGTATCAAAATTTTATGGAAAGAAAAGACCAATAAATCAATACATTAATGGATGTTACCAGACATATGTGTGTGTGAAGTATATAGTAGGGGGGTGGAAAAGGACTGGTTGGGTGAGAGACCAAAGGGAATGTCCAAAATTATTTCAATACAAAATTTCTGCCCAACTAGTGATTTTGAAAAGGACCTTTGGAAGATTAAATAACTTGCCCAGGTTATATAGAAGTCTCATAATTTCTAACTTATAACTCTAATCTCAGTATTCTTTTTCCACTGCTATGCTTTCTCTTATTTCTTGGATATATTTTACCATGGATTACCAGTCAAACCAAACACTGAAAGATTTTATAGTTAACTAGCAAGCTTAAGGTTATGACCAACCTAGACAGCATATTAAAAAGCAGAGACATTACTTTGTCACCAAAGGTCCATCTAGTCAAGGCTGTAGTTTTTCCAGTAGTCATGTGTGGATGTGAGAGATCGACTATAAAGAAAGCTGAGCACCGAAGAATTATTGCTTTTGAACTGTGGTGTTGGAGAAGACTCTTGAGAGTCCCTTGGATTGCAAGGAGATCTAACCAGTCCATCGTAAAGGAGATCAAATCCTGGGTGTTCATTGGAAGGACTAATGTTGAAGCTGAAACTCCAATACTTTGGCCACCTGATGCAAAGAGCTGACTCATTTGAAGAGACCCTGATGCTGGGAAAGATTGAAGGCAGGAGGAAAAGGGGATGACAGAGGATGAGATGGTTGGATGGCTCACTGACTCAGTGAACATGGGTTTGGGAGGACTCCGGGAGTTGGTGATGGACAGGCAGGCCTGGTATACTGTGGTTCATGGGGTCTCAAAGAGTCAGTCACGACTGACCGACTGAACTGAACTGAACTGAGCAAGCTTAACTAGTAAGTTAACTAGTAAGCTGTGTGGATCACAACAAACTAGAAAATTCTTAAAGAGATGGGAATATCAGACCATCTTATCTGACTCCTGAGAAACCTGTATGCAGGTCAAGAAGCAACAGAACCAGACATGGAACAATGGACTGATTCAAAATTGGGAAAGGAGTATATCAAGGCTGTATATTGTCACCCTGTTTATTTAACTTATATGCAGAGTACATCATGCAAAATGCTGGATGGTTCACAAGCTAGAATCAAGATTGCCGGGAGAAATGTCAATAACTTAAGATATACAGATGACACCACCCTTATGACAGAAAGCGGAGAGGGACTAAAGAGCCTCTTGATGAAAGTAAAAGAGNCTGGATGGTTCACAAGCTAGAATCAAGATTGCCGGGAGAAATGTCAATAACTTAAGATATACAGATGACACCACCCTTATGACAGAAAGCGGAGAGGGACTAAAGAGCCTCTTGATGAAAGTAAAAGAGGAGAGTGAAAAAGCTGGCATAGAAGTCAACATTCAGAAAGCTAGTATCATGGCATCTGGTCTCATCACTTCATGGCAAATAGATGGGGAAACAATGGAAACAGTGACTGCTTTTATTTTCTTGGGTTCCAGAATTACTTCAGATAGTGAATGCAGGCATGAAATTAAAAGATGCTTCCTCTTTGGAAGAAAAGATATGACAAACCTAGACAATATATTAAAAAGCAGAAATGTTACTTTGCCAATAAGGGTCAATATAGTCAAAGCTATGGTTTTTCCAGTGGTCATGTATGGATATGGGAGTTGAACTATAAAGGTGGCTGAGTTCAAGAAGAATTGATTCTTTTGAAATGTGGTGTTGGAGAAGACTCATGAGAGTGAGTCCCTTGCACTTCAAGGAGATCAAATCAGTCAATCCTGAAAGAAATCAGTCCTGAATATTCTTTGGAATCACATGAATATAANTGAATAGTGCTATTATAGCATCATATAGTGCTATAATATAGCATTATAGCGCTACTATATAATATAGCATTATATTCATGTGATTCCCTTTCTTAATGTTATTTGTGAACATACTGTAGTGTGAAAGGCTGCTCTATGGAAGGGACATCTGCTTCAAATATATATATATATATATATATATTTAATATTTATCTATTTAGCTGTGTTGGGTATTAGTGCAGTGTATGGGATCTTCACTGTGTCATGAGGGATGTTCTGTTAGCACTTGGACTCTTAGTTGTGGCACATATGGGTTCAACCGTTGGGATGCACAGACTTACTTGCCCTTTAGCATACAGGATCTTAGTTCTCCCCACCAGGGATTGAACCCATGTGCCCTGCATTTCACAGGGGATTCTTTGTTTGTTTCTTTGTTTTGAAATTTATACAATATTGGTTTCTAACATACAACAATGAGAATCAGCCATAATTACACATTTCGCCTTTTTCTTAAGCCTCCCTACCCTCCCCCAGTCCCAGCCCTCTAAGTTATCATAGAGCTCCAGGCTGGGCTTCTTGTGTTATACAGCAGCTTCTTACCAGCTATCCACTTCACACATAATAGTGTATATATGTCAGTGTTACTTATCTCCATTCGTCTTACTCTCTCCCTCCTGCACTGTGTCCACAAGTCCATTGTCTACATCTCTGTCTCCGTTCCATTCCGACAAATAAGTTAATCAATACTATTGATCTGGATTCCATATATATCTGTTAATGTGTGATATTGGTTTTTCTCTTCCTGATTTCTATCACTCTGTGTAACAGACTCTTAGGTTCATCCACCTTACTAGAACTGTCTCAAGTTTGTTCTTTTTTATGGCTGCGTAATATTCTATTGCATATATGTACCGAATCTTCTTTATACAGTCATATATCAATAGACATCTAGGTTGTTTCTATATCCTGGCAATAATATTGTAAATAGTGCTGCAGTAAACATTAGGGTACATATGTCTTTTAGAATTGTGATTTTCTCAGGGTATATGCCCAGTAGTGGGATTGCTGGGTCATATGGTAGTTCTGTTTTTAGTTTTTTAAGGAACCTTTTACTGTTCTCCATAATGACTGTATCAGTTTACATTCCTGCCAACAGTGCAGGAGGGTTCCCTTTTCTCCATGTCTTCTTCAACATGTATTGTTTGTAGATTTTTTGATGGTGGCCATTCTGACTGGCATGAGGTGATACCACATTGTAGTTTTGGTTTGTATTTCTCAAATAGTTACTGATAGCGAGCATCCTTTCTTGTATTTATTGCCATGTGTATGTCTTTTTTGGAGAAATGTCTCTTTAGGTCTTCTGCCCACTTTTTGATTGGGCTATTCATTTTCTTGAAATTGAGCTGTATGAGCTGCTTATATATTCTGGAGATTAATCTTTGTCAGTTGTTTCATTTCCAGTTATTTTTGAGGGTTGTCTTTCAATCTTGTTTATTGTTTAGTGTGCAGGAGCTTTTAAGTTTCATTATGTCCCACTTGTTTATTTTTGTTTTTATTTCCGTTATGGTAGGAGATGGGTCAGAGGGGATTTTCCTGTGATTTCTGTCAAAGAGTGTACTGCCTACATTTTCCTCTAAGAGTTTTATAGTTTCTGGACTTACATTTAAGTTTTTAATCCATTTTGACTTTATTTATGTGTATGGTGTTAGGAAGAGTTCTAGTTTCATTCTTATAGTTGTAGCTGTCCATTTTTCCCTTATTGAAGAGGCTGTCTTTTATCCATTATATTTTCTTGCCTCTTTTGTCAAAGATAAGGTGCACAGAGGTGGGTGGGTTTATCTCTGGGCTTTCTGTCTTGTTCCATTGGTCTGTATATCCGTTTTTGTGCCAGTACCGTACTGTCTAGATGACTGTAGCTTTGTAGTAAAGTCTCAAGTCAGGAAAGTTGATTCCTCCAACTCCATTTTTCATTCTCAAGATTTCTTTGACTATTCGAGATCTTTTGTGTTTCCATACATCAGCAGTGACCACAGACTGGAAAAGGTCAGTTTTCATTCCAATCCCAAAGAAGAGCAGTGGCCAAGAATGTTCCAACTTCTGAACATTTGCGCTCATTTCACCTGCTAGCAAGGTAATGCTCAGAATGCTTGAAGGATTTTGAAGGCTTCAACAGTATATAAACTGAGAACTTGTACAAGCTAAATTTAGAAAAGCCAGAGGAACCAGAGATCAAATTGCCAGCATCCATTGGATCATAGAAAAAGCAAGAGAATTCCAAAAAAACATCTATTTCTGTTTCATTGACTACGTTAAAAACTTACTTTGTGGATCATGACAAACCGTTAAAAATTCTTAAAGAGATAGGAATACCAGTCCACCTTACCTGCTTCCTGAGAAACCTATGTGCAGGACAAGAAGCAACAATTAGAACTGAACATGGAGCAACGGACTGGTTCCAAATTGGGAAAGGAGTATGTCAAGGCTGTATATTGTCACCCTATTTATTTAACTTATATGCAGAGTACATCATGTGAAATGCCAGCTGGATAACTCACAAGCTGGAATCAAGACTGCTGGGAGAAATAGCAACAACCTGAGATATGCAGATGATACTGAGAAATGGCAAAAAGCAAAGAGTAACCAAAGAGCCCCTTGATGAAGGTGAAAGAAGAGCGTGAACAAGCAGGGTTAAAACTCAGCATTCATAAAACTAAGATCACGGCATCCGGTCCTATCACTTCATGGCAAATAGATGGGGAAAAGTGGAAACAGTGAGAGACTTTATTTTCTTGGGCTCCAAAATCACTATGGCTGGTGACTACAGCCATGAAATTAAAAGAATGTTTTCTCCTTGGAAATAAAGCTATAATAAACCTTGACAATGTATTAGAAGGCAGAAACATCACTTTGCCAACAAAGGTCCATATAGTCAAAGCTATGGCTTTTCCAGTAGTCACATACGGATGTGAGAGTTGGACTGTATAGAAGGCTGAATGTGGAAGAATTGATGTTTTCGAACTGTTGTGCTGAAGAAGACTCTTGAGACTCCCTTAGACATCAAGGAGATTAAACCACTCAATCCTAAAGTAAATCAAGCCTGAACATTTGTTAGAAAGGCTGATGCTGAAGCTGAAGCTCCAGTAGTTTGGCCACCTGATGGTAAGAGCTGACTCATTGGAAAAGACCCTGATGCTGGGGAAGATTGAAGGCAGGAGGAGAAGGGGACGACAGAGGATGAGATGGTTGGATGGCATCACCAACTCCATGGACACGGGTTTGGGTGGACTCCAGGAGTTGGTGATGGACAGGGAGGCCTGGTGTGCTGCAGTTCATGGGGTTGCAAAGAGCTGGACACAACTGAGTGCCTGAACTGAACTGAACTGATGCTCCAAACAACGNCCATGGACGCGGGTTTGGGTGGACTCCAGGAGTTGGTGATGGACAGGGAGGCCTGGTGTGCTGCAGTTCATGGGGTTGCAAAGAGCTGGACACAACTGAGTGCCTGAACTGAACTGAACTGATGCTCCAAACAACGAGAGTTTTACTTCTTTTTCCTATCTATATTCCTTTTATTTATTTTTCTTTTCTGATTGCCATGGTTAGGATTTCCAAAACTATGTTGACAAATAGTGATGAGAGAGGGCACCCTTGTCTTTTTCCTGATCTTAGAAGAAATGCTTTCAGATTTTCATCATTGGGAATAATGTTTGCTGTGTGGTTGTCGTATATGGCCTTTATTATTTTGAGATAGAGTCCTTCTCCTTCTAGGCCTAATCTAAAGAGATTTGTTTTGTTTTGTTTTATCATAAGTGGGTGTTAAATTTTGTCAAAAGCTTTCTCTGCATCTGTTGAGATGATCATATGGTTTTTATCTTTCAGTTAATATAGTGTATCACATTGATTGATTTGCATATATTGGGGTAAACCTTGCATACCTGGGATAAACCCCACTTGATCCTGGTGTATGATTTAATCTGTTGTTGGATTTTTTTTGCTAGAATTTTTTTGAAGAGTTTTCCATCTATGTTCGTATTCGTCTGTTTTCTTTTTTGGTGGTATCTTTGTCTTCTTTTAGTATCAGGATGATGGTGGCCTCATAGAATGAATTTGGGAGTTTTCCTTCCTCTGCAGTTTTCTGGAAGAGTTTGAGCAAGAGAGATGTTAGCTCTTCTCTAAATGTTTGGTAGAATTCACCTGTGAAGCCATCTGGCTCTGGGCTTTTGTTTGTTGGAAGATTTTTTATCACGGTTTCAATTTCAGTGCTTGTAATTGGTCTATTTATGATTTCTGTTTCTTCTGAGTTCAGTTTTGGAAGGTTGTACTTTTTTAAGGACTTGTCCATTTCTTCCAGGTTGTCCGTTTTACTGGCATATAGTTGCTCTTAGTAGCCTCTTATGATCCTTTGTATTTTTGCATTGTCTATTGTAACATCTTCTTTTTCATTTCTAATTTTATTGACTTAAGTCTTCTCCCTTTTCCTCTTGATGAGTCTGGCTAGTGGCTTGTCCATTTTGTTTATTCTCAAAGTTTTTTTAGTTTTATTGATCTTTGCTATTGTTTTCTTCCATTTTTTCCCATTAATTTCTGCTCTCATATTTATGATTTCTTTCCTTCTTCTATCTTTGGGGTTTTTTGTCCTTCTTTTTCTAGTTACTTTAGGTGTAAGATCAGGTTGTTGATTTGATATTTTTCTCATTCCTTGATGTAGGTTTGTATTACTATAAACTTCCCTCTTAGAACTGCTGTTGCTGCATCCTGTAGGTTGGTAAAGAATCCGCCTGTAATGCAGGAGACCTTGGTTTGATTCCTGGGTCGGGAAGATCCACTGGAGAAGGGATACGCCACCCACTCCAGTATTGTTGGGCTTCCTTTGTGGCTCAACTGGTAAAAAATCTGCCTGCAATGTGGGAGATCTGGGTTCGACCCTTGGTTTGTGGAAATATCCAGGAGAAGAGAAAGACCACCAAGTCCAGTATTCTAGCCTGGAGAATTCCGTGGACTGTATTGTCCATGGGATCACAAAGAGTTGGACACAACTGAGCAGCTTTCACTAGGTTTTGGATTGTCATATTTTCATTGTCATTTGTTTCTAGGTATTTTATAAATTTTTTAGTGTCTTCAGTGACCTCTTGGTTATTGAGAAGTGTGTTGTTTAGCCTCCTTGTGTTTGTGGGGTTTTTTACAGGTTTTTTCCCTGTAATTGATCTCTAGTCTCATAGCCTTGTGGTCAGAAAAGATGCTTGATAGGATTTGAGTTTTTTTTTTTTTTTTTAAGCCTTGATTTGTGACCCAAGCTGTGATCTGTCCTGGAGAATGTTCTTTGGTCAGTTGAGAAAAAAGTGGATTCTGCTGTTTGGGGATGAAATGTCCTAAAGATATCGATTAGGGCCATCTGGTATAATGTGTGCTTTAAGGCTTGTGTTATTAATTTTCTGTGTAGATGATCTGTCCTTTGGTGTAAGTGGGGTGTTAAAATCCACAACTATTACTGTTTTACTCTCAATTTCCCCTTTTATGGTTGTTAGCATTTGCCTTTTGTATTGAGGTGCTCCTATATTATATGCATAAATATTTATAATAGTTGTATCTTCTTGCATTGATCCCTGCAAGGTGGATTCTTAACCATTGGACCGTCAGGGAAGTCCCTCCAACATATTTCTCTCCCAATGTCATATTTTTCCTCTAAAATGGAATCTCTTGGTGCATTTTTTCTCTAATTATTGAATAGATTCTTACTGGAAAATTTCCAGTATGTAATTGTATAAAATATAAAGTAAAAATCACTCTGCCTGCCTGAAATGTCCTTTCAAGGCTTGTACTTTTTCTGTATTATACAAACATGTAGATATTTGTATGTATTAAATTTTATAACCCAAAATGGCTGTTTTGTAGTCTGCTGTCGTTATGTATGGTAACTTTTAATTTTTATTTATTTTAAAAAATGTTTATGTGTTTTACTTGGCCGTGCCGGGTGTCAGCTGTGGTCCGCTGGACCCTCACTGCGTCATGCGGACTCTCCCTGTGGTGCACAGACTCTGTGGCTGTAGTGTGCAGGCCCCAGAGCACCTGGGCTCAGAGTTGCGGGGCGCGGGCTTAGCTGCTCTGTAGCTCTTAGCCAGGGATCTGAACACTCATCCCCTGCCTTGCAATGCAGATTCTTAACCACTAGACCACCAGGGAAGTCCCCCATGGTGATCTTTAACATGCAGTACATGTGAACTTTGCATAATCATTTTTATTGTCTGTAAGTATTCCCTTTGTACCTTACATATATAATCTTCTGTAAATCTTCACACAGAATTTTCACAGGTAGTATATACACCAGTATACGTATACTTATTTTTTCCCCGTGTATATCCTACAAATATTGCTTGGATAAAGTTTTGATAGAAATTGTTCTCTACAGTGTTGCTTTTGGTTTGGCTGTGCTTTGTGGTGTTCGGGAATCTCAGTTCCCCAACCAGAAATTGAACCTGGACCCATGGCAGTGAAAGCATGGAGCCCTGACCACTGGACCACCAGGAAATTCCCCTAGAAAAGTTTTTATTAATTTATGTTTTTAGGTTACTGTCCTCAGGGCTCGTGAATGGTTCTTTCTGTATATATTTGTCATCACTAGAAATTATGTATCTGTTTGATATTTGTAAATCTAATAGTTGAAAAATAGTATTTTTTTTCAATTTGCAATTTCTGGTGATGTTTAGCATCTTTTCATTTACTTATTATGTTTTTACTATTTCTAAATTTCTAGTTCATGTTCCTCCCCTTATTTTCTTTTTATAAGAATTCTTTACATATTAAACTCTCCTTTTAGAGATACATGGGCAATATTAATTTTTATGTCACTTTTCTGTTGTATAAATAGTACCATTCTTATACCCGATTATATAGTTTTTTTTTAATATATTTCAATAAATTTTATTTCATCTGTAATTTATTACGGTGTTTAGTTTCCAACTTTACCAAGCTGTTAGCTGTTGTCAGTACTAAGTAGGGAGTAAATAATATGTTTTCCCTGATGATTTGAAATGACTAGTTTATTATATATCACATAGCTTCTGAAGGTTATGCAGTAGATCTTAACCAGGAATGTACATCAGAACCAAAGAATTTTGATTCCAAAATTCTAAAACAAGAGTTTTCTTATACTAGTGAGACACAAATACTCCTAAAAAATTAACAAAGTATAGAATAATGTAGAATAAAAAGTGGAAGTGAACCCAAATGAGTTGAAGACATGTCCACCCAGAAACTCTCACACAGCTTTATTGATAATTGTCATAACTTGGAAGCAATCAGTTGATAAATATCCATACAGTAGAATATTATTCATTGCTAAAAAGAAATAGGCTATTGGCCATGTGGAGACATGAAGGAACCTTAAATGCATACTATTAAGTGAAAGAAATCAATCTGAAAAGACTACATACTATATGATTGCAACTATATGACATTATAGAAAAGACAGAACTGTGGAGATAGTATAAAGATCAGTGGTTGCCAGGAAATCAGGTATGAGGGAGGGAATAAGCAGAGCACAGAGGATTATTTTTTTTTAGTGTAAAACTATTCTGTGTGATACTTAATGGTGATACATTTTGCTATACATTTATTAAAACCCAAGAATGGTTCTTGCCTGGTTGTTCAGTGACTAAGACTCCACGCTCCCAGAGCAGCAGGCCTGGTTCAGTCGCTGATCAGGGAACTAGATCCTGCATGCCGCCACGGAAGATTCTGCGTGCCACAGTGAAGACCCAGAGCAGCCAAACAAGTAGATAAGTACTGAAAAAAGAAAGGGACAAGAGTGAACCCTAATGTAAACTGTGGAGTTTGAGTAATAATGAAGTACCATTGTAACTGATCAGTTGGCAGTTACGAATAATCCTTCTAGAAACATCAGTGTGTAGGGTTGTTTGTTTGGTTTTTGTGTATGTGTGTGTGTGAACATATTTTCTGCTCCTTTGGATAGATAACAAAGAGCTTTATTATTGGACTGTATTCATATTTACTTCTTCCTGATATTTGTGTCCTGTACATTAAATATATATATATATATATTTCTTGTGTCTAGGGTTGTAAGCACCTAGAAGTTAAAGGCTGTTACTATTTTTATAAGCCCTCATGTGAAATTAAAAGTCTTAATGCATATTTTGGGACTTCCCCAGTATAAGACTTTGTTTTTCAGTGCAGGGGATGTGAGTTCGACCCCTGGTTGGGAAACTAAGAGCCCATATGCCTGCAGCCAAAAAAAAAAAAACAAAGCATAAACAATATTGTAACAAATTAAGGAAAAACTTTAAAAATGGTCCACATCAAAAGAAGTCTTAAAGGTCTAGTACATATTTTGATTGTACTGAACAATAACTGTTCTTTAGCATAGACTCTCTTAGTTTCACCTTGATCATCTGTTTATTGTAGAATGTAATACATTATCTGTAATATCCATTTTCATCTTAAAATGTGTTGATAAGAAAAAAGCCTCAGCTTAGACTATATGGGAAGGACTTGAGCTCCTAGATTGCCAGAGAAGCCATAGGAGGCACTATATTTAATTATTATCAATTATTTATTTCTATTTAATTTCTCTTCTGGATTATTTCCATACAGTCGAAACATTATAATATTAGAAGTGATTTTTAAAGTCGTTAACACATTACTTCTGTGTCAGTACAGAAATCCCTCCAATACCTCTAGCAGATAATTTTCCATCATCTTTTCAATTATTTTCAATAGTGAGGAGCTCGATGGTTTCTGGCATAATATAGTTTATCAGTAGTATGTAGGGTTTGAAGATGGTTCTTTTTATTGGGCCAAAATAAACCTTGTTCTGTTCATAAGTATTGGTCCTTGCCTTTGGAATTGCAGAGAGTAAGTACACTTGGAGAGATAATCAACCTATTATAAGCCATGTCTCTCTCTGCACTTTTTCTTTCTCTCCCAAACTCTTTTCCTTATGAGGCTAGACACCAATTCACTTAGCTATTCCTGTAGCAAGCTTCCAATCTCCTGAAAAACTTAATTTGAAGGGTATTTTTTAAAATTCATTTTTGTGGCTGGTTTAAAGTCTCATACTGAATTTTCACGTTCACGTAAATGAATAATTTACTTATAGAACATAAAAGATTTTCTCTTCTTTCTTAAAAAAATTTTTTTTACTTTTATTTATTTATTTGGCCGTGCCACTTGGCATGTGGGATCTTAGTTCCCCGGCCAGGAAGCCATGCCCTTACAGCGGAAGCGTGGAATCCTAACCACTGGACTGCCAGAGAAGTCCCTTCTCTCTTTTTTAAAAGCCTTTTTCCAGCTTCATTGAGATATATAGTCGACATATAATATAGAATACTGTGTACATTTAAGATGTATAGAGTGATAGTTTGGTACATATATTGGTGCATATATTGCAAAATAATGACCACAATAAGGTAGTTAACAAATCCATCACATAAATATCAGTTTGTTGTGGTGGTGGTAAGGCTAATTAAGATTTACTCTCTTAGCAGATTTCAAGTATATAATACAGTAGTATTAAATATAATTACTATTCTGTACATTAGACGCCCATTCTTAAAACTGCAAGTTTGTATCCTTTGACCAGCATCTCCCTGTTTCTCTCACCTCCCATCCTCTGGCAACCAATCTAGTTCTCTAAGAGTTAAGCTTTTTTTAGATTCCACATATAAGTGATGCCATACAGTATTTGTCTTTCTCTGTCAGACTTGTACACAGTATATATGTACATGTATAGATGTGTGTGTGTGTATATATATATATATATATATATTCACATTTCCTTTATCTGTTCGTCTGTTGGTGCCACTTAGGTAGTTTCCATATCTTGGTTATTATGAATACTACTGCAGGGACACGGGAGTACAGATCTCTTTGAGATAGTAGTTTATTTCAATTTCTTTGGCTAAATAGCTAGAGATGGGATTTCTGAATCATATGGTAGTTCTGTTTTTAATTTTTTGAGGAACATTCATGTTGTTTTCATAGTGGCTGTACCAATTTACATTCCCACAAATAGTGCCTAGCATTTGTTCTCTCTTGTCCTTTTGGTAATAGTCCTTCTAACAAGTGAGAGATGAAATGGCATGCCTTTAATTTGCATTTCCCTGATGGTTAGTAGTATTGACCATCTTTTCATGTACTTCTTAGCCATTTGCATGTCTTTTTCAGAAAAATGCCTATTTAGTGCCTCTGCCCTCATTTTAATTATATTATTTGGAAGAGTTTTGTTATTGTACACATCCTTATATATTTTGGATATTAACTTTTATATTAACAGATATAAACCATATATTAACAGATATATGGTTTACAAATATTTTCTCTTATTCCATAGTTTGCATTTTCATCTTGTTTCATTTGCTGAGCAGAAGCTTTTTGGTTTGATGTGGTCACATTTGTTGAGTTTTGTTGCTTGTGCTTTTGGTGTCACACCCAAAAATCTTTGCCAAGAGCTGTGTCAAGGAGCTTTTTCCCAGTGTTTCCTTCTAGAAGTTTCATGCTTTCAGATCTCATGTTTAAATTCTTAATCCATTTTGAGTTAATTTTTGTGGGTGGTTTTTGATAGGGGTCTGGTGTCATTCTCTTGTATGTGAATATCCAGTTTACCCAGCATGATCTACTGAGACTATTCTTCTCCCCTTGAGAACTCTTTGCTCTCTTGTCAAATAGTAGTTGACAGGGTTTATTTCTGAGCTCTTCTCTCTGTTCCATTGACCCACATGTCTGTCTGTATGCCAGTGTCATATTTGTTTGATGATTACACATTTGAAACCGGGAAGTTTGATGCCTCCAGCTTTCTCAAGACTGCTTTGCCTGTTCAAGATCTTTTGTGACTCCATATAGGTTTTAGTATTAATTTTCCTATTTCTGTGAAAAGTAGAATTTTGATAAGAGATTATATTGGATCTAGGGATGACTTTAGATAGTATGGGCATGTTTTTTCTTTGTAATATTTATTTATTCTGCTGGTTGGCTCTTTGTGGGGTGCTCAGGCTAAGTAGTTTAGCATACAGGCTTAGTTCCCCTGTAACACGTGGGTTCTTAGTTACCCAACCAGGGATCAAACCCACAGCCCTCACATTGCAAGGCACAGACTTAACCACTGGACTACCAGGGAAGTCCCAGTATGGGCATTTTAACAATATTAATTCCTCCAGTTTATGAACATGGATATCTTTCCATATATTTGTGTCATCTTCAGTTTATCAGTGTCTTACAGTTTTTAGCGTAAATATCTTTCACTTCCTTGATTAACTTTGATTAAATAAGTTAATTACATTAATGATGCTGTTGTAATGGGATTGTGTGTGTGTGTGTGTGTACGGCTTCCCTGATAGCTCAGTTGGTAAAGAATCTACCTACAATGCAGGAGACCTCATTCTCCAGCATTCTTGGATCGGGAAGATCCTCTGCAGAAGGGATAGGCTACCCACTCCGGTATCCTTGGGCTTCCCTTGTGACTCAGCTGGTAAAGAATCCACCTGCAATGTGGAAGACCTGGGTTTGATCCCTGGGTTGGGAAGATCCCTTTGAGAAGGAAATGGCTATTCTGGCGTGGAGAATTCCATGGTCTGTATAGTCCATGGGGTCACAAAGAATTGGATACGACTGAGCAACTTTCACTTCACATAGACGTGCAACTGATTTTTGTAGGTTGATTTCTGTCTTGAAACTTTACTGAATTCATTTATTAGTTGTAAAAGGTTTTCATTTTAGTTACAATTTCAAATTAAAAATAACAAGAAATAAAATGACTATAGAAGGTGAATTTGGGGGTGCATATGTTTTAGCAATAAGAAGGATAAACATTTTTGTTTCTATTTATTTCAGCCCTGCTTCTCACAGTTAACTCTATAGAAAAATAGTAGAGTGTCATATGTAGAACCAGCATACTGTAAATAGCATATATATAACCAGGAAATATTACAACAACTATATATCATACTTCTTATGAGTAAATGGGAATATATCCTCCTGGAAAAGTTATTTCTTTTATTTTGCTTTTATGAGGTTAGTAGACAAGAATGATTACTTCTTATGAATCTTTCAATATTTTTTGTCATATCCAAGTAACAGCACTTCATGATTGAGCCCTTTCCCTGTGTAAATATATACTAGGAAGGCAGCTCGAAGTAGTAAGTAGATAATCATATGTATTTATAGAATATGTCTATTTTATTCTGTTCTATTTTCTGTGGAGTTCAACTATGTAAGAAGCTAGAAATATTTATATTTTATAATATATATTTTATAAATATATATATTTATAAAGCTCATATCCCTGGCACCTCAAAACTCGCAAGTTTATATGGATAGATATTTAGAAATTTTTTTTCTCCAGAGGAGAAGATAGTAATGCTACCTCTCTTTTCCCTCTCCCTCTGTAGAAACATTCTGAATACTAAGCATTTTTTTTAAAGGGAATGTTCTTGGACTTCCCTGGTGGTACGGTGTCTAAGAACCTGCCTGTCAGTGCAGGGGACACAGGTTGCATCCCTGGTCTGGGAAGACTCCACATACCACAGAGCAGCTAAACCTGTCTACCACAACTACTGAACCTGCATTCTAGAGCGCATGCTTCCCAACTGCAAGCCCGGTGCTGCAGCTACTGAAGTCTGCGTCCAGCTCTGTGCTCCACAGCGAGAGCAGTCACCGCAGTGAGAAGCCCGTGTGTCACAACAGAGACTAGCCTCTGCTCACCACAGTGAGAGAAAGTTCACACACAGCAATGGAGACCCAGCGCAACCAAAGACGGATAAAATAAAGAACGTGTTTTTTAAAAGCAAATGTTCTAGACATTTTAACTGGAAGTAAAGACTTTATTTGGATAATTTAACTGATGAAGTCATATACTTTTCTAATATTGTGAAGTATCACTATCCTTAATCACAATTTTATAATTCTCTTTGTCTGATTATACAACTTATTGAAAAGTATAAAAGAAGCTCGTATCCGCAGCACCTCGAAATAAACACTGATATATACTTATAGCTTTTTAATAAGCTTTTCCTCTTTTCAAAACATTTTTATTTTCTGTTTTAGAAAAAATAAAAGGAATTAATTTCAAATATTAGAAGTATGTTAAAAGTTACCTCAGAATATTATGTATACTATTTTTCATTCACCACTGGGTATATTCCATAAATTTCATGTTCAAGGTATATACTGTGAATCTTTGACTCTTGGAAAAGAGGATGATTAAAATCTTAGTGATGTCACGGTTTAGAACAGTGCTTCTCAAAAGTATGGTTTGGGGAATACTGGCAGTCTCAAACTTTTAGGAGGTCTTTGAGGTAAAAATTCCTGTAATAATTCTAAGATTTTTTTTCTTGCCTTCTTCACTTTCATCCTCTCATGAATGTGGAATTTTCCAAAGGCTTCATAGGGTGTATAATATTGCAACAGCCAAAGTAATGAAGCAGCTATGAGATTGAGGGGGAGGAAGGAAGAAGCCTTTCTTCTCAGTGAATTCTTCTTTTGTATGGAAAATAATGTTATTTTCCATAAAAATACTTGTGTAAACATATACTGAGTATTGCTATTTTTCAAATGATTTGACAAATATTTTAAAATTTCTCAGTTTTAATTTATTAAATAGTAATATCGATAATAGGTGAAACCTCTAAATAAAACCTTTTTGGAGTCCTCAATACTTTTCCAGTGTGTTAAATATCCTGATATTGAAAAACTAAGAATCTATAGTTTAGAAAAAGATTAGTATAAAAAAAAAATCTCCTTATATCCTTATACTACAAATATATTTTTAGAATATCACCATTTCTTGGTGTTTTAGAGATCAAGAGACTTAAAGTTCTGTTTCTGTCCCAGATTCTCTCCGGAACTAAGTTTGTCAGCCTTCTGAAAATAACAGTTCTCTGCTCTTTCCTGTTTAGATTTGATGGCAGAGTGGTGGCCAAGCTCCCTTTCACCCCCCTGTCCTATATCCAAGGACTATCTCACCGAAATCTGCTCGGGGATGACACCACAGACTGTTCCTTCATCTTCTTGTATATTCTCTGTACCATGTCAATTCGACAGGTGAGTGGCCTACATCATCTATTTCATACGTACATCCTTTCTTGCTCTCATACCCTAAATTAATGTCTATTTGTGTAATACTGGAAGTGTCTACCTGTTGCTACTGAGATCTTTCAGTTGCTTGTTTCAGAATTCCAGAGTATCCTCTGAAACTGTTTCAAATGTATATAGATTAGATTACTGATCCTTAGGGATAGAAAGTGGTCATAAAGTCACACGTGGTCTTCATCTCGTTTTGAAGAGCACTCTCAAGTTTCTTCTTTATTGCGCCTATCTAAAGGTCGAAAAGTAAAGTGGATTTTCCATTCCCACCATCATTACTTCTTTATTATTCACCAGTGCCTTTCAGCACTGCTGCTGCTGCTAAGTCGCTTCAGTTATGTCCGACTCTGTGTGACCCCACAGATGGCAGCCCACCGGCTCCCCCGTCCCTGGGATTCTCCAGGCAAGAACACTGGAGTGGGTTGCCATTTCCTTCTCCAGTGCATGACAGTGAAAAGTGAAAGTGAAGTCGCTCAGTCGTGTCCGACCCTCAGCGACACCATAGACTGCAGCCTACCAGGCTCCTCCATCCATTGGATTTTCCAGGCAAGAGTACTGGAGTGGGTTGCCACTGCCTTCTCCATTTGGCACTACAGGAACACAAGTAAACGTAATAATTTGGTGACTTTAAGTTAGTCACAGTTAAGGTAAAGTCTGAATTTTAGAGTTTACATTCAGGCAACATGATGATCAGATATTCATAGTGAAAAAGAGTGAGAACGAAGTCAGATAGGATTGTGAGAGCCTGGAAGGGAGACTTAGCCTTCAGTTAGTGGCAGACGATTCAGGCAGCAAGACTGAAGTAATAAAGTGGCTTTTGAGATGGGACTTTAAAAAATAAGAGAGGTTAAAGTCTCTTGCTCCAGAACTCTTCATATTTCAGGGCATTATTCAGTGTTTGAACATGCTGCCATTTGGTAGGCATTATAGTGAGGAGGTTGGCACATGATATGGTGGGGAGGTATGAACATGATTATTTTAATGTTTGTTGCATGAATGATTCAGAGTTGTTTTTCTTCTTCCTTTAAATATTGTCTGTGGCAGCAGGTTTTTTGATTGGTCTGACATGTGTGAATCAATAGGAAATGGAATTATAATTAGAAGTTCACAAAGATCTTCATGATCTTAGCACTTAATGCTCTCCCTACCTCATCTCTTACCTCATCTAGCACTCCAACCATTCTGACGTATCTGGCAGTTTTCATTCTCCACTCACCCAGACTTGCTTTTTTGTGAATATTCTTTCTTCTATTTGGATGCTTCCCACCTTCTTCTTTTGCATGTTAAATGCAACCAAGTTTTCAGGCTTCCTGGAATCATTTTCTGAAATTTATTGCTTCTGAAGGATAGATATGAGAGGAACATGACCACATGCAGAAATAACAGAAAACTATTAGGATAATCCCACTCCAATACTCTTGCCTGGAAAATCCCATGGACAGAGGAGCCTGGTAAGAGTTGGACCCGACTGAGCAACTTCACTTTCATGCATTGGAGAAGGAAATGGCAACCCACTCAGGTGTTCTTGCCTGGAGAATCCCAGGAACCAGGGAGCCTGGTGGGAGGCCGTCTATGGGGCTGCACAGAGTCAGACATGACTGAAGTGACGTAGCAGCAGCAGCAGCAGTTAAAAAAATCGCTTCATTCTAAAGTATTACAGTGCTGAAATGATTGAAGAGGGGACAAAGTTGAGAAATATGTAGAGGTAAGCTAGCAGAATTTAATGATTGATTTAATGTGAAAAAGGAGAAACTAAGGTAACTTCAACGTTATGGCTTTGGTGACCAAATGGAGGATGCAAAAAGAGGACAGAGAAGTAGGTTGCTTGGAAGACATGCTGTTTGAGTTGTCTGTGGGGCAGTTAAGTGGGTGTGTCCAGCAGGAAGTTGTATTCTTGTGGTGGCGTTCAGTCACTCTGTCGTGTCTGACTCTTTGTGACCCCAAGAACTGCAGGCACAGCAAGCTCCTCTGTCCTTCGCTATCTCCCAGAGTTTGCTCAAACTCATGTCCATTGAGTTGGTAATGCCATCCAACCACCTCATCCTGTGTCGCTCCCTTCTCCTCCTGCCCAGTCTTCCCCAGCATCTTGTGTAACTGAGGTGTGTACTACATCTTTTGAAACGCTTTAGCATTTTGCCTTATCCAAGGTAAAACCCAAGACAGTGGCAACATGATTCTCTTTGTTGGTTTAATAGAGGTCATCGATAACTAGAATATTACTGTTAAATTTGATTAAGAATGAGATATTAAAACTAGAGACAAAATATTAATATGAAGTCAAGTAGGCTTTAGGAAGCATCACTACAAACAAAGCTAGTGGAGGTGATGGAATTCCAGTTGAGCTATTTCAAATCCTGAAAGATGATGCTGTCAAAGTGCTGCACTCAATATGCCAGCAAATTTGGAAAACTCAGCAGCAGTCACAGGACTGGAAAAGGTCAGTTTTCATTCCAATCCCAAAGAAAGGCAATGCCAAAGAATGCTCAAATTACCACACAACTGCACTCATCTCACACGCTAGTAAAGTAATGCTCTAAATTCTCCAAGCCAGGCTTCAGCAATATGTTAACCGTGAACTTCCAGATGTTCCAGCTGGTTTTAGAAAAGGCAGAGGAACCAGTGATCAAATTGCCAACATCCACTGGATATGGAAAAAGCAAGAGAGTTCCAGGAAAACATCTATTTCTGCTTTATTGACTATGCCAAACCCTTTGACTGTGTGGATCCCAATAAACTGTGGAAGATTCTGAAAGAGATGGAAATACCAGACCACCTGACCTGCCTCTTGAGAAACCTATATGCAGGTCAGGAAGTAACAGTTAAAACTGGACATGGAACACCAGACTGGTTCCAAATAGGAAAAGGAGAATGCCAAGGCTGTATATTGTCACCTTGCTTATTTAACTTATATGTTGAGTACATCATGAGAAACGCTGGGCTGGAAGAAGCACAAGCTGGAATCAAGATTGCCGGGAAAAATACCAATAACCTCAGATATGCAGATGACACCACCCTTATGGCAGAAAGCGGAGAAGAACTAAAGAGGCTTTTGATGAAAGTGAAAGAGGAGAGTGAAAATGTTGGCTTAACATTCAGCATTGAGAAAACTGAGATCATGGCATCTGGTCCCATCACTTCATGGCTAATAGATGGGGAAACAGTGGCGACTTTATTTTTCTGGGCTCCAAAATCACTGCAGATAGTGATTGCAGCCATGAAATTAAAGGACGCTTATTCCTTGGAAGGAAAGTTATGACCAACCTAGATAGCATATTAAGAAGCAAAGACATTGCTTTGTCAACAATCGTTTGTCTAGTCAAGGCTATGGTTTTTCCAGTGGTCATGTATGGATGTGAGAGTTGGACTATAAAGAAAGCTGAGTGCTGAAGAATTAATGCTTTTGAACTGTGGTGTTGGAGAAGACTCTTGAAAGTCCCCTGGTCTGCAAGGAGACCCAACCAGTCCATCCTAAAGGAGATTAGTCCTGGGTGTTCATTGGAAGGACTGATGTTGAAACTGAAACTCCAATACTTTGGCCACCTAATGCAAAGAGCTGACTCATTTGAAAAGACCCTGATGTTGGGAAAGATTGAGGACGGGAGGAGAAGGGGACGACAGAGCACGAGATGGTTGGATGGCATCACCGACTCAATGTACATGGGTTGGGTGGACTCTGGGAGTTGGTGATGGACAGGGAGGCCTGGCGTGCTACGTACGGTTCATGGCGTTGCAAAGAGTTGGACACGACTGAGCGACTGAACTGAACTGAAAATATTAATAAAATACAATGATGTATACATTCTGCCTTAAGCAACAAGGAGCAATGCTATTTTAATTACATGCGTTGCATATCTATTTTAATTACAAAGATGTTACTACTATGTTTTTGATTACTCACAGTAGTTTTTTTGGCAGGTTTTTGTTGTTGCTGTTTTAGATAATTTTATTTATATATTTTTGACTGTGCTGGGTTTTTGTGGCCATGTGGGCCTTTCTCTAATTGCAGCGAGCAGGGGCTGCTCTTTATTGCATTGTGAGGCTTCTTACTGCAGCGCCTCTCTTTTTGCAGAGCACAGGCTTGAGGGCATGCTGGCTTCAGTAGCTGCGGCACGTGGGTTCAGTGGTTGCAGTTCCTGGGCTCTAGAGCACAGGCCCAATAGTTGTAGCACTCGGGCTGAGTTTTGTTCTTCCCAGACCAGGGATCCAACCTGTGTGTCCTGCATTGGCAGGCAAATTCTTTACCACTAAGCCACCAAGGAAGACCAGGGTGTTTTTTTTGTTTGTTTTGGCCCTCTCTTGAGGTTTCTGAGATCTCAGCTCCCTGGCCAGGGATTAAACTCAGGCCACATCAGTGAAACACAGAATCCTAACCACTTGGCCACCAGGAAACTCACGGTTGTTGTTGTTTTTTAGTTACTCAGTCATGTCTGACTCTTTGCAACCCCATGGACTGCAGCACGCCAGGCTTCCCTGTCCTTCACCATTTCCCGGAGCTTGCCTTAATTCATATCTATCGAGTCAGTGATGCCATCCAACCATCCTCGGTCATCCCTTTCTCCCCCTGCCTTCAACCTTTCCCAACATCAGGGTCTCTTCTAATGACTTGACCCTTCACATCAGGTAGCCAACATATGGGAACTTCAGCATCAGTCCCTCCAGTGAATAGTCAAGACTGATTTCCTTTAGGATTGACTGACTTGATCTCCTTGCAGTCTAAGGGACTCTCAGGAGTCTTCTCCAGCATCACAGTTCAAATGCATCAATTCTTCAGCTTTCAGCTTTCTTTATGGTCCAACTCTCACATCCATATATGACTACTGGAAAAATCATAGCTTTGACTATACAGACCTTTGTCAGTAATGTAATGTCTCCACTTTTTAACATGCTGTCTAGACTTCCCTGGTACCTCAGCTGGTAAAGAATGCACCTACAATGCGGGAGACCCTGGTTCCATTCCTGGGTCAGAAAGATCCACTGGAAAAGGGATAGGATACCCACTCCAATATTCTTGGGCTTCTTTGTGGCTCAGTTGGTTAAGAATCTGCCTGCAGTGAAGTAGACCTGAGTTTGATCCCTGGTTGGGAAGATCCCTAGGAGAAGAAAATGGCTCCACTCCAGTATTCTGGCCTGGAGAATCCCATGGACTGTATAAAAGTCGAACAGGACTGAGCAACTTTCACTTCACTTAGGTTTGTCATAGCTTTTCTTACAAGGTGCAAGTGTCTTTTAATTTCAGGCTGCAGTCATCAGCTGCAGAAACTTTGGGGCCAAGAAAATAAAGTTGGTCACCGTTTCCATTGTTTCCCCATCTATTTTGCCATGAGGTGATGGGACTGGATGCCATGGTCTCAGTTTTTTGAATGTTGAGTTTTAAGCCAGCTTTTTCAGTCTCCTCTTTCACCCTCATCAAGAGGCTCTTTCGTTCCTCTTTGCTTTCTGTTATGAGGGTGGTGTCATCTGCATATCTGAGGACATTGATATTTCTCCTGGCAGTCTTAATTCCAGCTTGTACTTCATCTAGCCTGGCATTTTTCATGATGTTCTCTCCATATGTTCGACTTCCCTCGTGGCTCAGATGGTAAAGCGTCTGTCTGCAGTGCGGGAGACCCGGGTTCGATCCCTGGGTCGGGAAGATCCCCTGGAGAAGGAAATGGCAATCCACTCCAGTACTATTGCCTGGAAAATCCCATGGACAGAGGAGCTTGGTAGGCTACAGTCCATGGGGTCGCAAAGAGTAGGACACGACTGAGTGACTTCACTCACTCACTTTCTGCATGTAAGTTAAATAAGCAGGGTGACAGTATACAGCCTTGACATGCTCCTTTCCCAATTTTGAACCANTAGGACACGACTGAGCGACTTCACTCACTCACTTTCTGCATGTAAGTTAAATAAGCAGGGTGACAGTATACAGCCTTGACATGCTCCTTTCCCAATTTTGAACCAGTCTGTTGTTCCATGTCCAGTTATAACTGTTGCTTCTTGACTGCATACATGTTTCTCAGGCGGCAAGTGGTCTGATATTCCTATGTCTTTAAGAATTTTCCACTGTTTGTTGTGATCCACACAGTCAAAGGTTTAGCATAGTTAGTGAAGCAGAAGTAGATGTTTTTCTGGAATTCTCTTTCTCTGTGATCCAACAGATGTTGGCAATTTGATCTCTGCTACCTCTGCCTTTTCTAAATACAGCTTGAACATAAGGAAGTTCTCAGTTTACGTACTGTTGAAGCCTAGCTTGGAGAATTTTGAGCATTACTTTGCTAACATGTGAAATGAGTACAGTTGTGCAGTAGTTTAAATGTTCTTTGTTATTGCCTTTCTTTGGGATTGGAATGAAAACTGACCTTTTTATTCCTGTGGCTACTGCTGAGTTTTCCAAATTTGCTGGCACACTGAGTGCAGCACTTTAATAGCATCATCTTTGAAGCTTTAAAATACCTCAGCTGGAATTCCATCACCTCGACTAGGTTTGTTCATAGCGATGCTTCCTTCCTAAGGACCACTTGACTTTGTACTCTAGGATGTCTGACTGTATATGTCAGTGATCATACCATCGTGGTTATCTGGATCATGAAGATCTTTTTTTGTATAGGTCTGTGTATTCTTGCCACCTTTTCTTAATATCTTCTGCTTCTATTGTGCCCGTCTTTGCATGAAATGTTCCCTTGGCATCTCTCATTTTCTTGAAGAGATCTCTAGTTTTTCCTATTCTGATATTTTCCTCTATTTCTTCACATTATTCATTTAGGAACCATTGCTTATCTTTCCTTGCTATTCTTTGGAACTTAGCATTCATGTGGGTAGTCTTTCCTTTTCTCCTTTGCCTTTCACTGCTCTTCTTTTCCCAGTTATTTGTAAGGCCTTCTCAGAAAGCCATTTTGCCTTTTTGTGTTTGTACTTGCTACCTGGACTTACCTAGAAATCACCATCTGGAAACTGTAGCATTTTCTTAAGTGAAATAAATGTTAAGAATGATTTTTGAGAAAGTTCAGCTCAAGCTAGTCTTTAAACTCCTTTCAGTTTTTTCAGAAATTCTGGTGAGGTATATGTATAGCAGTTAATTTCAGGAGGTCATTTACTATGGTAATCAGCAAACTTTCTATTTACTTACTACTTTGTATGGGTCTAGGTGAAGAAAATTTTTGTATTTACTTTTCAGACCATACAGTTTCTATCACAGCAACTCAACTCTGCCATTATAGTATGAATACAGCACTAGACAAAATGTAAAGGAATGAGTGGGGCTATGTTCCAACAAAACTTTATTTACAAAAAATAGGCAACAGGGTTCAGGCAGACTTTTGCAAACTCTTCCATTGTGTTATGAAAACAGCCCTAGAAAATAAGTAAATGATTGAGTGTTGCTGTAGTCCAGTGGAACTTTATTTCTAAAAACAGGCAATAGAGTAGCCAGCCATGCTACTCCAGGAACCAAGAGTGTATGATATGTGCTATAAAGTTAAAGTAAGAATATCTATAGATACTAGACTGTAGAGCTTAATGAAGTACTTACTTACTGAATACCCTAAAAAGGATGGGAGGAGAGAATGGGCAGCCAAAAAAAAGCAAACTCAGTATTTCTTTTCAGCCAAGGAGGATGTATGTTCATACTTTTAATTTCTGTTTGTCCAGTTCTCTGCACTGATATTAATAAGAGAAAAGTATATAAAGCTATAGTATAGGTATTCTGAGATATTGAAAATCTTTGAAAAATCCCTAAAATGACCTACTTTTATAATTTTTATTTTATTAGCTGCCAAAAGTTTCTATATTCCTTTCCCCACTTCTTAGTATGTATACTAACAGGAGGATTATGAACTTATATCCAGTCTGAAATAGTTAAGCATTTGAAGTTTTTCTGTGGAATATTTGCCTCCTCCTTTTAATTAAAATCCTTATTCACTTGCTCTTTCCATATTTTCTTTTGTTGTTTTATTTGCTTTTTTAGGATCTTAGGTTACATAAGATTTGACTCTGTAGATGCTTGTGAAACAAGCCATCATAAAATATGAGACTTTCAGAGTATAGAATACAGTTCCCTCAATGAGACCATTCTTAGGCAAAGAAATAGGCCACTTGATTTCAGATACATACTGTAGCATAAAGTAATTTTGAAAAAACATAATGAATTGTTTTTGTGTTGAGGTTGTGAAATTAAGTGATGAGGAAACTGACATAGAATGATTCAGATTTCTTTAGTGGTTGGTCATACTCTGCCTTACACTACAGGATTTCTTGTTTTTGTCTACTTACAATTTTCATCTATGTTATCCTTTCCTCCCCAATTCTTTTAAGGTAGTGATTTCTTAATTTCCTGTATATACCTTAAAGAAGCTACATAAAGTACATAGTATGTACCTAAAAGGCATGTGTGAAACAAAACAGTAGATACTATACCCAAATATAAAGTTATGAACTTGGCAAATTGAGGTTATACCACTTTTTACTCCCTATCGCTATGTATGAAATTCATAATTGCCCCCAACCTCCAGTAGAAATTGTTGAACATTGGTGTTTTTACTTTGTATTAGGTAAGAATTGCTATCTCATTGTAGTTTTAATTTGCATTGGATTGAGTATCTGTCTAAGAGCTACTCATGTATGTTTTTCTTTCTTTGGTAAGTGGGACACTGTATGCTTTTTGCCTATTTCACGGTTGGGTTGTTGGCCATTTTCTTAATTTTTAGCTTATAGGGAGTGTAGCCCTGTGTGCTCTAAATTACTAATAATTTTTTGCAAACTGTTGTTTGTGTTTCAGTTATACTTAGTATGGTTTTTGCCATGCAAAATTTTGCTTGCTGGTTTTTTTTTCTTATTAGTTTTTTATTAAAGTTATACAGAAATTCATCTTTGTTTTCTTCTATTTGTTAGTTTATTATATAGTCATGGCTCAATCCATTTGGAATTACTATTGGCACACCTTATTTTATTCTTTCTTTTCTCTTTTGTTCTTTGCCAACTTTTGTGTGATTTTTATGAGGAAAAACATGAAAACATGGATTCATTTGAGATCAAAGTTTGCCTTCCCATTTTTTTCAAAGACCAAGAAGCTAGAGGGTCGTAAGATGCAGTGAGGTGAATGATAATTCCTGAATTTGATTTGTATTTGAATAGAGTGAATCCCTGTTAAATTATTAATTAATATTTTCTCTTTGAAATTTGAACATCTGTGTTTGACTAAGGATGCTCCTCCTTTCTTCACATCTTGTGTAGATCATCAGGTCTTTTGGAATTTGGGTGCCATAGAATGGGTTAAACAATGTTATCTGAGATCCTAGAGTAAAAGAGTATGAAGGAGTGGGTCAAAACATACATGTCACACTTGCAGAGTCTTAGGTTTAAATTTGTCAGTGTGACTGCCCCTGGTAGCAGTTTTCCCAAGGAAAGTGCAGTGCTCTCTTTTGCCCAGAAACTACTTTCTGATTTCCTATACTCAGTAATTCCAGTATTTTTAATCTTTTCATTTATTGTGGTAAAATAAATATCACAGAAAAAACACTGTTTTTAATTGCTCATTTCTTTGACATTAAGTACATTGCGTGTTGTTGTACAACCATCACCACTATCCATTTCTAGAATTTTTTCATCTTCCCAAACTGAAAATCTGTGCCCGATAAACACTAGATCTCCATTATCCTCTCCCCACAGTCCCTCGCAACCACCATTCTAATTTGTCTCTGTCATTTTGACTGTTGGTATTTGTGAATTTGCCCTCATAAATGTAGAGTCATACTTAAGTCCTTTTGTAACTGGAATGTTTTCAGGGTTCATCCATGTTGTAGCATATATGAGAATTTACTTCCTTTTTAAGAGTGAACAAACTTCCCATTGTATGTATATACCATTTTCTTTAACCTATTCATCTGCCAAAGGACTGCTTCTGCCTTTTGGCTGTTGGGAGAAATGCTGCTGTGAACACAGCTGATGAATGTCCGAGTTCTTGTTTTCACCTCTTTTTCCTTTATACTCCACAGGCAGAGTTGCCATCATACTGCAATTCTGTGTTTAATTTTTTTGAGGCATCAGCACACTGTTTTCCATAACTAGTCACCATTTTTACCCAGCACTGTTAATCTGAAGTCTCAGTTTACCACCAGTTTGAGACCATAATCTTATGAAAGATCATGGCATTAACATATGTCAGATAATAACATCTCTACAGTGTTAACCAGAATCCACTTCCATTACTGAGAGTGATAGTGTGATTGAATTGATTAGCTTTAATCCCTTCATGATAATACCCCGAGGGTAGGAGTATACCAACTGGTTATAAAAGAGAATCACCTTAAAAACAGCTGCAACAAAAGCAAACAAAACAACTGCTAACTTACATAGCTGTTGTCACATGATTATCATAACATCAGGGCTTCCCATTACAACCTTGGCTCAGATTGTAAAGAAGCTGCCTGCAATGCAGAAGACCTGGATTCAGTTCCTGGGTCAGGAAGGTCCCTTGGAGGACTAAATAGCAACGTACTTCAGTATTCTTGCCTGGAGAAGTCCATGGACAGAGAAGCTGGTGGACTGTAGTCCATGGGGGTCATAAAGAGTCGGACATGACTGAGCTACTAACACTTACTTATCATAACATGCCCCCTTATTATGATAGAGTATAATAAATATTAAGTTGAATAAGGGTATCTATCTGCTTCAGTAATTTTTCCCTGTTTCCCAGGTTTGATTCCTGGATCAGGATTTATTCTGGCCTGGAGTGGGTAGTCTTTCCCTTCTCCACGGGATCTTCCCAACCCAGATATCAAACCCAGGTCTCCTTCAGGTCACATTGCAGGTAGATTTTCTTTAAGCCCAAGGAAATATAGTATTTGGAGGTAAAACACCAAGGTTTGATTCTTATTGCCACTTACTAGCCTAACGTCCTTGGGAGTCATAAAACTGCTCTGAGTCTCAATTTTCACAAAGATGAAATCGGGTTTAGGGTTTAGTGTGCAACCTCACCACATTATGATAATCAGATGCCAATGATATAGAAAGTTAGCTGTTATTCTTAAGATGGTAGGTTTTTTTTTAAAAACAAGTTAGCGCCTGCCCCTGCCCTTGGGGTGTTTTTTAAATTACTGTTTGTTTCCCAGCCCAAGATAGGACTGGTTCTTTTCATAGATTAAAACATGGTGGTGATATGTCATATTAACTGAAAATAAATCTGATTACCTTTCCTTGTTTTATCTTTCTCCTTTTGTTGACTTCCTTAATGTGTGGTGATTATTGATTAGCTGCCTTGACCTTCACATCACTGTTTCCTTTGTATGAATTTGTAGCAGCGGAAATGGTAGGTCTGCCAGCTTTTATCAGAGGTGTCAAGTTAGTCCAGTGTAGTGACAGATTTTAAGAATAAAAGGAAATGTTCTTAATTCCTAAAATTAAAGTACTTGTTTTTTTGTTTTTTTTTTTCCTTTTCTTATTATGAGTCAGTAATGGATTGAGTAAATGATCTCCTCTACAGAAAGTGTTTTAAATCTTAGTGAAGATCCCAGCAAATTTACCTGGTAAACAGCTAAGGGAAAATGGGTCTCCTCTTATAAATGTATATGATAGTTAAAGCCATGACAGAATTCTCTTTACTTGGAAAGCAAAAAGAATTAATGTTTATGAAGAAGAGTACAAGAAAGAGTTTCTTATATTTTTTTCCTTTGTCATCCACATCTTAATATATAACCATATGGATATATGGCTATGATCTGAAGAAATGTCAGTGAGAATTTGTCATTGTCTCCTTCAACAGGTATATGTGCTTAGGACAGGGATAAAAATAAGTAAGTTTAATTTTTTATCACACTTTTGGCTTCCGTAGGGCAAAGAATTTTGATATGGCTTGTATGTCTGTAAGGACGGGTTCTAATTATGTCATGTCAGTTTATGTTAAAGGCATCAAAATGGTAGAAGGACCAACTAGATGCCTACCATCTCCTGCATCTCATCATTAGTTTATGCCACTTTATTTAAAGATTAGAACTTAATTCATTAATTCCAGTATAGCTTATCTTTAAGCAAAGTATTTTCATTTGTAGTATTTAACTTTAAATCAGTTAGAGAATGCATTTGGTTTGAAAAGTGATAGGTAAGTACTAAGTGAGAACAGATTATTCAGGCATCATCTTAATCTGATCCCTTTGAATTGTTTCAGTGAGTTTAAGGCTTCATTTAGAATATTCCTGTCCTTGTTGAAGAATGATTCAAGTCCTTCACTATGCCAGGAATTCTTTGATGCTGAGATGTAAGAGCAAGGAGTGATTATCTCTACCCTTGTGAAACTCACAGTCTATGCGGGAAGACAGATCCATAAATAATAGCAGAATGTGATTGATAACTTTTGTGTATGTACACATACATAAAATGGTTTGGGAGGAGGAAAAAGGTGCTATGGAAGTGAAATGACTATAGGAATTAGTTCTGTGAAACTAAGATTTTATACAGGAGGGGCATTTAAATTATGTCTTGAAGGGTAAGTAGGGTTTTCCAATTTTTATCAGAATTTTCTTGGCATAGTTTGAGTAAAAACATGAAGGCTTGAAAGTATGTAGTGAACATAGAGATCACTGAGTCCAGAATTGTTGGTGAATGTCACTGCTTAATGTCTGTACTTCAAAGCACAGTGTTAAGTGATTTTTCCCTGTGTTTGTTTCCTTCTTTCTATGTGTTTCTTTTTCCTTTGTTTATTTATTTATTGGCCCTGTTATGTGACTTATGGGCTCTAAGTTTCCTGACCAGGGATTGAACCCAGACCCCAGCAGCGAAAGTGCCAAATCCTGACCACTGGACCATCAGGGAACTCCCTGCGTGTGTTTTTTGTAGTGTAAGTCTGCCAGTGACAGATTCTCTTACTCTTCATTTATCCCCAAATATTTGTTTATCTTTACTTTTGAAGGATATTTTCATAGGATATAGAATTCTGGATTGAATGCTTTTGTTTGTTTTAATCCTTTCAGCTTCAGTTTTGTTTTCTTTTAATAGTGGCAACCCGTATTTATTACAGTTATATACAGTTGGATCTTATATTCTGAAACCTATAGCTCATCACAGGAAAGAAGGCATTTGGGGATGAGGCGAGCACAGGCAGGAGAGCCTGGGCCTGGCTCCTGGTGGGCGGGCCATCCCCCCCAGAAGCATTGGAGCCACAGCAAGCGCCGGTCTGGAACAGTGCGCTGTCACTTGTGGTGGCGACCAGGCCAGGGCTCTGACAAGCACCCATGGGCAGCATCGCCTGGGCAGGGCCTGGCTCGGGGGCCCGGGGGCCCTCGCCCAGAGGGAAGCGCAGGGCCGTCGCTTCTGAAATCAGGACAGTTTGGCCCCTGTGGCCACTGGTGAAACAGCTTTAGTTATTTCTAATGAGAAGACCTTTATGTCTTTGCATCCCTGTAGATAATAACATTTCTCTGGCTGCTTTCAGATTTTTTTCTTTAAGCTTGGTTTTCAGCAATTTGACTGTTATGTACCTAAGCGTACTGTAATGCAACTTTTTGTGTTTTTTTTTGCTGTACTGGGGAGCCTAACAGGATCTTAGTTCCCCAACCAGGGATTGAACCTGGGCCTCCATGGTGAAAGCACCAAATCCTAACTACTAGACCAGCAGGGAACCCCGCCTCGCCAAGGGTATTTTTTTTTT
>SJYW01022224.1:106735-134815 GCA_006410735.1 Raphicerus campestris | reverse complement strand
TCATCACAGGAAAGAAGGCATTTGGGGATGAGGCGAGCACAGGCAGGAGAGCCTGGGCCTGGCTCCTGGTGGGCGGGCCATCCCCCCCAGAAGCATTGGAGCCACAGCAAGCGCCGGTCTGGAACAGTGCGCTGTCACTTGTGGTGGTGACCAGGCCAGGGCTCTGACAAGCACCCACGGGCAGCATCGCCTGGGCAGGGCCTGGCTCGGGGGCCCGGGGGCCCTCGCCCAGAGGGAAGCGCAGGGCCGTCGCTTCTGAAATCAGGACAGTTTGGCCCCTGTGGCCACTGGTGAAACAGCTTTAGTTATTTCTAATGAGAAGACCTTTATGTCTTTGCATCCCTGTAGATAATAACATTTCTCTGGCTGCTTTCAGATTTTTTTCTTTAAGCTTGGTTTTCAGCAATTTGACTGTTATGTACCTAAGCGTACTGTAATGCAACTTTTTGTGTTTTTTTTTGCTGTACTGGGGAGCCTAACAGGATCTTAGTTCCCCAACCAGGGATTGAACCTGGGCCTCCATGGTGAAAGCACCAAATCCTAACTACTAGACCAGCAGGGAACCCCGCCTCGCCAAGGGTATTTTTTTTTTAAATTATCCCTCTATAGCTTATGGATTTTTTTTAATTTTGGAGAATTTAAGCATTTCTTAATTTTTTCTGCCCCATTCTTTATCTCTTAATTCCATTTACTTATAGTCTGTTTAGTATTGTCCAATAGAAAACTGAGTCTCTTAGTCTTTTTCTGTCTGTTGTTTAGATAGGATAATTTCTTGTAATCTGTCTTCAAGTTCACAGATTCCTCTCTCATATAAGGTGAAGTCACTCAGTCGTGTCTGACTCTTTGCAACCTCGTGGACTGTAACCTACTAGGCTTCTCCATCCATGGGATTCTCCAGGCAAGAATACTGGAGTGGATTGCCATTTCCTTCTCCAGGGGATCTTCCCAACCCAGGGAAATCTAAAAAAGGAGTTTCAAGACTCCTCTTTTGTCTCTAATCTGAGTTAATCCTAAACTCATCCAGTGATTTTAAAATTTTGATACAGTATTTTTTAGCTCCTGAATTTCCATTTGGTTATTTTTTAGTCTTTTTCCTTCCTTGCTAAAGTTTACTATTTGTTCATTTATTGTGAATGAATATATTTTCTTTTATGTCCCTTGTCATGATTAATTAGCTTCTTTAAAACCTTGCTTACTAATTCCACCGTTTGGGTCATCTCAAGGTTGAACTCTATCTGTTGCCTGTTTTCTTTTGTCTGGGTCATGTTTTCCTGTCTCTTAGTATGTCTCAATTTTGGATTATATCATGTGCATTGTAAATGATAAGCTATAGAGAGTCTAGACTCTGTTATTCTTAACACAGAGGGGTGTTTTTGTCTGTTTGTTTGTTTAAGTGGACAGTTAGGTTGGCATTCAAACTCCAAGGTCTGTCTTCTTTGTGGTAGACATCTAGGAAATCTCAAGTTATTTTAGCCTTATTTGGTTGAAGGCAATCTCTGCCATGAATAGTTTAAGAGTTAACCAGAGAATTGGTCGGAGTTTGCATGCTAAGTTGCTTCAGTCGTGTCTGACTCTTTGCAACCCCATGGACTAGCCCACCAGACTACTCTGTCCAAGGAGTTTTGCAGGCAGGAATACTGGAGTAGGTTGCCGTTTCTTCTCCAGGAGATCTTCCTGACCCAGGGATCAAACCTGCATCTTCTACATCTCCTGCATTGGCAGGCAGGATCTTTACCACTAGCGCCTCCTAGGCATAGTTTAGATGCAGAATTTTACAGGGCCCTGTTAACTCTATTTTCCAGGAATTTTTTTTAGTTGCTATGGTTTAGAGGGAAATGGCAACTCTCTCCAGTATCCTTGGGAGAATTTCATGGATGGAAGAGCCTGGTGGGCTACAGTCCATGGGGTCATAAAGAGTTGGACACGACTGAGTGACTAACACTTTTACATTCATGGTTGCCCTAAACTCTGTCCTTTGGTACTTCAAACTAGTAAGACTACAATTTCATACTGGGTTTCAGATACCCCACAGAGTGCCAGCTGGGTTCTACTATCTGTTATGAGATTTTAAAAGGATAAAACATCTATCTTCTTACATAAAACTAAAATTCAGAACATTTTCCTTGACTGATTGAAATTGTCACTTGATCCCCTTATCTTCCCAAAAGAGATCCTATTTACAAAAGAGGCCTTTGGACAACCTAAGGAGAGAAAAATACTCATTCATTCAACTTTACAAAGGAAATGATGTACTTTGGTGCAGATTTGATGTGCTTATCCTTTTAGAATTTTGATTTTCACCTTGCAAGATATGTGTTGAATTCAGCAATATAATTTATTACAACATAACTGTGCTCAAGAATGTTAGAGTGCCACAGCCACACAGGACTGTGGCTCCTTTCAAGGTGCTTGGTGGGAAAATTTGAAGGGCCCAACAAGGGGCTCCAGGTTCCCAACACTATTCTATCAATTTTCTTTGTTGAGTTTTTACATGAGATTTTGTTCAAAGAAAGGGTTCCGTGACTAAAGAGTCTAAAAATAATTGATCTAGTGAGCCCCCTTCTTTTAAACATAAGGAAAATTGAGATTTGGTACAATAAAAAGATATTGGATATTGTTTTTTGTTTTTTTTTGTTGTTGTTGTTGTTGTTGTTTTGCAATTTGCCAGTATTGGAAATCAAGTCTTCTGACTGTTACCCAGTACTCTTTCAGCTACATAAGTGTTGTATTGTCATTAAATATTTAATCTTTTTGTCATCCTCCTGAACCGCCTATTCTGATACAGTGTGAAAATCCTGGGGCGGTTGAATGGGGCTATTCAGGGTGTTTGGATATACAGGCAGCATTATGCATAAAGTAAAGATTATGTTATGGGAACTTGATGAGAAATTGTAATCAGTTGGAACGGAAGGTTGGTTGCCGGATGCCAGAGAAACTAACAAAGAGCAAAGTGAGGGCGGCTATGGCTTGAGTTATTTTAGCTAAATGACTAAGAAATAAAATTTAGCAGAATGTATTTATTGCCAGTGACCTGTGTCTTCCCAAAATATCCAGTTAGCAACCAACAACTTCCTTTTCTTGATCACCGGTCCTTATCCTTTGCAGAGAGGAAGGAACGCAAATCCTGTAGTGATATTTTTCGAGTTTCCTGCCAAAAGAAGGCATGATTACGGGAAAATGTTTTTCCTTTGTTTTTCCCTTCTGACACACACTCTTCAGTTGTTACCCGATTACAGAGGACTGGACAGAAATTAAAAATAATTTTTCCAAAAAATAACTTCAAAAGCATGTCCGCATCTTATATTTTGTATTTCTGTTAAGCATTCTTCTGTATCATCTTCTTAATATATTGAAACTCTTATCTTTTAGCATAATGCATATTTCTAAACTGTATCTTGTAAGAAGGCTTGAAAAATTGGAGGGGAATTGAGAGACTGTAGGAAAGCAGTCAGGTCAAGTTTAATGAATGAAGTTCTTGAAAGATATAAAAGAGGAAATATATATAGATGAACCTGCTATACAGTGTGAAGGTCAGTGAGCATTTATTGAATTACAACCTGACAGTTGGATCTCCTTTTTTTATCTGCATATAAGGATAATATGTGTCACTGAGTTGTGAGGATTAAATGAGAATATACATGTGAAGTGCTTAGAACAATGCCTAGCACTTTGAGATAGCACCTATGGAAATATTTCTCATTTTAAATTATCCTGTTCAGCAATACTGTAAAAAGTTGAAGACAAGGAATGAGAAAGTGATTTACAACTATTTTTAATACAATTATTATTTTTCCATATATTCTTGTCTTTATATGCATTTTTATAGACTCTTTTTTAGAGCAGTTTTAGGTTCACAGCCAAACTGAATGGACTATACAGAGATTTCCTATCTGACTCCTTGTCCCCCAGTTGCACATAGCCTCCTCTACTGTCAACACCTTACAAAAGAGTGATACATTTCTTTACAGTCAGTAAACCTACATTGACACATCATCATTCAAAAGTCCATAATTTATATTAATGTTCACTCTTGATGTTGTACATTCTGTGGGTTTTGAGTTATATGCACTTACTTAACAGTGTAATGCATTTTTTCTTTCTATGGTGTGCTCTTTTATAGTCTTCATAATTGTAAGTTTTTTAACAGGTCAGGCCTGCTACAGTAAGGTTTTTCTCTTCTAAGATAAATATCCTTTAGAGAGTTGCGGTTTAATAGAGGAAAACTGTACCTGAGTTATAACCTCCATCTGCACCAGCTTTCTTATCTCAAAACCAGGGATAACTAAGGACTGATGTCTAGTCCTTAAAACTATTTGCAAACTTAGAATTTATAGAAACGTGGAATGTTATTACTACTGTGGAGAGAACCGTGGCCTGGAGCCTTTTACCAAGGTCTTTTGCATCTAAGACCACCAGTTAGTTTCTACATGTGTTTTAGAGGAAAAGAGTTCATAGAGAAGCAGGGAACATTTTATTTAAGAAAAACTAGTCCATAAAATAAATAAACCTTTTTTCTTTTTAAGGTAGGGAAGGGCTTTCCTGGTGGCTCAGTGGTAAAGAACTTGCCTGCCAAAGTAGGAGACACGGGCTTGATCTGTGATCCAGGGAAGATCCCACATGCTGTGGGGCAACCAAGCCCCTGCACCCAGAGCTACTGAGCCTGCTCTAGTGGCCAGGAGCTGGGACTACCAAGCCCACAGGCCCTGCAACCTGTGCCACCCTGGGAGAAGCCACTGCAGGCGCAGGGAGAAGCCTATGTCACCCTGGGAGAAGCCACTGCAGGCGCAGGGAGAAGCCTGCACCACCCTGGGAGAAGCCACTGCAGGCGCAGGGAGAAGCCACTGCAGGCGCAGGGAGAAGCCTATGTGCCACAAGTATAGGGCAGCCCTGAAAGTGAGAGTGTTAGTCACTCAGTGGTGTCCAGCTCTTTGCAACCCCATGAATTGTAGCCCACCAGGCTCCTCTGTCCATGGAATTCTCCAGGCAAGAATACTGGAGTGGGTTGCCATTTCCTTCTCCAGGGCATCTTCCCGACCCAGGGATCAAACCCAGGTCTCCTGCATTGCAGGCAGATTCTTTACCATCTGAGCCACCAGGAAAGCCCAGAGAGTAACCCTAGCTCACTGCAACTAGAGAAAAGCTCATATAGCAACAAAGACCCAGCACAGTCAAAAATAAATAAATAAGTAAACATTAAAAATAAAATATTGTGGGTTCAATTGTGAGAGAATAGGAATTCAAACTCATTTTTAGAATTTCACTAAAAGATAAAATTGCATATAGTAAGTGCAGAGCGTTGGTATTAAAATACAAATACTTAAGTAATGTACCAATGATAAACTTGATTTGGTATTTACAAAGGGAGTCTGAGATGAGATCCACAAGGAGAACAAAGCATAAACCTGCCTGGATATACATGAACTTCAGTCTTGGCTGCTAAAGTGCCTTGTTTGAACATTTCTGTTGCTATTGTGGTCATTGCTGTTAGGGCTGTTTTCCATCTAGATCAGTGGCTTGTGTCCAGTAGTCGTTTATATGTTTTTAATTCATAATGAGATTGTCAACAGTCTACCCTTTCAGTCTGTGCTTTGAAATATTTCCTATTTTCCTTTTACTTGTCTTCTTTAAATCACAGTAAACCTGTGATTTAAAGGGCATCAGAGGCTTTTACACTGGTCTTTATCTCTAAAATGATAAGGACTCACTTAATTGACCCTTCTACTGAATAACTGAGCAAGGATGCTTTGTACATTTTGTCTAGATTATATTACTGTATTTGTTAGCTAGACAAATGTGTTTATCAGTAGCTAATTCTGTAATGTCTTATTATTTTAGATTTTATCTTTAAAGTAATTTCCCATTATGCCTTGTGTTGCTGGATACATTGTAGGTGGTCAGGGAATACTTACTGATTAAATAGGAGTAGCATTTTGTTATTTGGCCTTCTTACTGCTTTGTGCAGTGGATTTTCAAAGGGGGCATGAAGGAGCTACTTTTATTATGAAAGTAATACAAATATTCTCCAACTTTACTGAGGAAAACTTACCTGAACTACTAATGGTTCTTTTTCTTGTTTTTAGATTTGTTTTTATTATTTATTTCTCTATGCTTTGAGGCTAGTGGGACTTTATCAATAATTTTGGACAGGCCTTTCTACTCTTCCAGGTTTTAATTGATTTCTTAAATATTAAATGAAGGAATTAGCAAGCATAATTAGATATCTTTAAGGTTTTTCCCTCTTACAAATGCTTACAAAATCTTAACTGACCTTTACTTACCCCTCCAAATTCATGTACCTCTTTCCTCTACCTTTAAAGCAAACCAATTCCTCCCACATCACACCGTCCACTCCTGATTGCTCTTTAGCGCACCTGCACCTCTCTGCTTCCACTAGTTGGGTCCTTGTCCTTCAAGAGCCAAATGTGTTTATTCCCAAACTGTTTGTGTTAGTTTTACTCATGGTTGTATTTCTGTGATTTAATTTAATGTTATATTAACTGATGAAATCTGAATATAAAAATATTTTTTATGATTTCTAGTTTCATAGAGTTGAGTTCCTAAAAAAAAAAGCCAAAGAACTATTGAATTATATTTAAGTGGGACAACTGAAAAAGATGAGGGGCTGTGCTAAAAATATAGGTGGATTCTGGACTCAGATCTCTTTGGAAGATTCTTAATTCTTTCACTTATTTGAAGAAGTTGATACTATTTCAGTTTTAGCTTCAGGTGTTGCAAAAATGACTGAATTCAGCTATAAGACTCAGAAAAGGCAGAAAAATAACACAGTAGTAATCATTCTATTTTAGGTGATATCAGTACTTTTTATTTGTAAGGCTTCTCTTTATGAGATGAGTTTTAAATACTTTTCTTTATATTTCATATTAAAACCCAGTTTTTATTCTGTTTCCTTCACAGAACATCCAGAAGATTCTTGGCCTTGCCCCTTCGCGAGCTGCCACCAAGCAGGCAGGTGGATTTCTTGGCCCTCCACCTCCTTCTGGGAAGTTCTCGTGAAATCAAGAAGAACCCTATATTTCTGTCATTCTTTTCAGATATTCAAATCAGACCCAGCAACTGTTTTACAGCAAGAGCCATAGACAGCTTTAGCACTTGGGCTAATCTCTAGATTTGAGTTATTTTTAGGCTTTTGGAGCGGTATAATTTGAAAAAGAACGGTACCTAACAAACGTGATAGTGCTTTTGGCTACAGATTAATTTTTTTTAAACAAGTGTGTGAATTAAATAAGCCCAGTTGATGTTTATGTAATGAGAAACAAATTTGTATTTTGCTTACATGAATATTTCTGTGGGGTCAACTTTCAAGTATGTGCTGTGTGCCATGTTATCGTGGAAGTTGGCTCTCCATGAGCATTTTGAGGTCTGGAAGAAAAATTTAGTTTATATAACTCTTAATTGAAACTATATATTGTGTTTGTTTTATTTTAAGCCAAATATATGACCTGAGATCTAATAAAAGAGGCTAGAATTTTACTTATTTCATCTATAAGGAGATATCGGTTTTGATTTGCCATATTTCTAGATACATACTTTTAGTTATCTGAACATAAGGGTAAACATTAGCCAGAAGGGGGCAATGCTGTTTTTGTTTTTGTTCTTTTTCTCCCCTTCCGCTCACCATGAGGCAGTGTTTGAGAGTAATATTTTATCACTCTTGCTTCATATGCTCAAATATAAAGTTGCCCTGTTATAGGAATTGGAAAACATGAAAGTAACTCATGGGAGTATAACAACGGAGCTCCTCGGCAGTTTCCTTCATACCCCAGTACAATCTGTTGGGTTCTTGAGAAGGTTCAAGTTGACCCCACTCTTAGTTCTCCCCCGGAGGCAAGTTTATAGTTGCATGTGGCTAATTTGCAGCGCTTCCTTGTAGTCACGATAGCCTTCAGTTCCTGCTGTGCTTCTTTATAAAGGATGAGAGAATGCTTATACCATGATCTTCCTCCCTAGTCTGTGGAATTGGAAATCCTGTGTGGAGCGGTAGCTCTAGCTACTTAAATATTTACATTTATCAGTAGTGTCCTTAGATGCATGTTTTCCACCAGTGAGAAAGTCACAGCTGGAAAACCAACATCAGACTTTTCAATTGCATAAAATCCAGAAGACCGTGGGATATTATTTTCAAAGCTGGACAAAATAATTATCAACCTAGAATTTTATGTACAGCTAAACCATAAGTTTGGGGGCAAAACTGTGGACAGCTACGGTATCCAAGATAGTTGAACTATTAAAGGATGTATTTTCAGAGACAGAAAAGAATACTGGGGGAAAGGTGTGGGATATAAGCAACAATGGTCAATGCAAAGATTGATAAAATCTATGGATATAGTTAAATGTTTCACAGATTATCTAGGGATTATCTCAAGACACACCACCAGATTATACTGTTCTCACACTCATTTAACAGATGAAGAAACTGAGGCAAGAGGGGTTAAATAACTTGATCAGCATCACAGAGCTAGTGAGTGGCAGAGTTAGGATTTGAACCCAAGCAGTTATAAGCCATCTAGCCCAAGCTCTCAAATGCTGTGTTGCATTATAACTTCCCCATATAGTATGTGGTGAGTCTCTTCCCATCACTTTACCTTATCTCCTCAGAAGATGCGAGTTCCAAAACTGGCACTTTGTCTTTTTTTTGTTCTTGTTTTCCTCGAAGCCATCACATCACATGGTGGGTGAGAGCACCACAGGAACTCATTAGATGCAGATGAAATGCAGCAGAAATCTTTGTTTCAAGGCTGCCATTATCAGAAAAGGGGGCTTCCCTGGTGGCTCAAAGAATCCACCTACCAATACAGGAGACACAGGAGATGTAGCTTTGATCTCTGGGTTTGGAAGATCCCCTGGTGAAGGAGATGGCAACCCCCTCTAGTATTCTTGCCTGGAGAATTCCATGGACGGGGAGCCTGGCGGGTCCATGGGGTTGCAAAGGAGTTGGACACAACTGAGCAACTAACACTTATCAAAAAAGCTTTCTGATAATGGATGGTGATGACTTCTAGTGGTCTTTTCTCCATGTCACTAACTGTTCCAGGCAAACTAAAAATTTAAAAGGTGACAATGAAGGAAATGATAATCATAATAACAATGATGACAAATGATGGAATATCTAAAATAAAACATAAAATGATAAGAAACCACACTCAAAATTCTGCTGTCACCTGGTAAAATGAAAATACATAGTTCATCTTACCACTCACCCTCTTGGGTTTTGAAGCTGATGCTTTCTAGTCAGATTTCTAATAGATGTTGAGGGTTTTATAAAGTAAATTTCAGTGGAAGAGGATAAATAAGAGGGAGAAGTAAAAAGGGAGAAGGAAGGAAGAAAGATAACATCTACTCACCCTCCTTAAGACTAGTCATTTGGATGACTCTAAATCCAGACCATCACCAGGTTAATGGAGATGACATTCGTGGCCAATCTTAGATCTACCCTTACTTGCTTCTGTTTTTCTTACATTATTCTAAAACAAATCCTAGGCATTGTATTTTTTACTCAGATATTTCAAGGCTTTAAAAAATATATATCTACATTTATATCTCTATATCTCAGTACCATTTTCACACTTTAAAAATTTAGCAATTCATTGATAGGATAAATGTTAAATTTGTTTACAGTTTTTTTTTTTTAAAATCTGGAGCAGATATTATATTGCCATATTGTAGTGGGTTGATAAGTGTTGTAAATCTCTTCTGTTGTAGTGGTTCTGACAAGAATACATTAGAATCACCTGGAAGTCTTGTTAAAGCACAGTCCCCTGAGCCCTATTGCAGAGTTTCTGAATAGAGTTTGAGAATTCGCACTTCTAACAAATTCCAAGGTGACACTGATGTCGACTGGTTTAAAGTCCACTCACATTTTACTTCCACACCATCTCTCTCTCATTTCCTGCTTTGCAACTTTAAAAGAAATATGCTTAGAGAATTTTAATAGTGTTGGGAAATACTTATACAATAATATATGGGAAAGAATCATTAAAATAATAGAATATATCTTCAGTTCAGTTCAATCGCTCGGTCATGTCCGACTCTTTGCTACCACATGAACTGCAGCACGCCAGGCCTCCCTGTCCATCACCAACTCCCAGAGTCCACCCAAACCCATGTCCATTGAGTCGGTGATGCCATCCAACCATCTCATCCTCTGTCATCCCCTTCTCCTCCTGCCCTAAATCTTTCGCAGCATCAGGGTCTTTTCAAATGAGTCAGCTCTTCACATCAGATGGCCAAAGTATTGGAGTTTCAGCTTCAACATCAGTCCTTCCAGTGAACACCCAGGACTGATCTTTAGGATGGACTGGTTGGATCTCCTTGCAGTCCAAGGGACTCTCAAGAGTTTTCTCCAACACTGCAGCTGAAAAGCATCAATTCTTTGGCACTCAGCTTTCTTTATAGTCTAACTCTGACATCCATACATGACCACTGGAAAAACTATAGCTTTGACTAGATGGACCTTTGTTGACAAAGTAATATCTCTGCTTTTTAATATGCTGTTTAGGTTGGCCATAACTTTTCTCCCAAGGAGGAAGTGTCTTTTAATTTCATGGCTGCAGTCACCATCTTGCAGTGATTTTGGAGCCCAGAAAAATAAAGTCAGCCACTGTTTCCACTGTTTTCCCATCTATTGGCCTTGAAGTGATGGGACCAGGTGCCATGATCTTCGTTTTTTGAATGTTGAGCTTTAAGCCAACTTTTTCACTCTCCTCTTTCACTTTCAAGAGGCTCTTTAGTTCTTCACTTTCTGCCATAAGGGTGGTGTCATCTGAAGTTATTGATATTTCTCCCAGCAATCTTGATTCCAGATTGTACTTCATCCAGTCTAGCATTTCTCATGATGTACTCTGCTTATAAGTTAAATAAGCAGGGTATAATATACAGCCTTGATGTACTCCTTTTCCTATTTGGAACCAGTCTGTTGTTCCATGTCTAGTTCTAACTGTTGCTTCCTGACCTGCATACAAGTTTCTCAAGAGGCAAGTCAGGTGGTCTGGTATTCCCATCTTTCTGAGAATTTTCCACAGTTTATTGTGATCCACACAGTCTATTTCTGCTTTATTGACTATGCCAAAGCCTTTGACTGTGTAGATCACAATATTTTCACTACATTTTATTAAAATGATAAACATAAATTGAAACCCACCTTTGTGTCTTTGAATACTTCTCCTAAGAGTTACCTGTGGTATCTCTTAGAAATTAGTTACCTGTGGAACATACTCTAGTTTTCAGATTCAGTCACTTGCTCATTCATTCTTTGCTATTTCCTGGAGCACATTGTAGTCCTGCCTTGCAATTTATTTGTTGAAGAAACTGCATTGTTTCCCCTATTAACTTTTTCTCAGTTTGAATTTTGTTGCTTGCATGCCTGATTTACACACTGTTGATAGTCTCTTTTTGTAATGTTAACAGCTTTGCTAATCACTTATTNGGTATAATTTGAAAAAGAACGGTACCTAACAAACGTGATAGTGCTTTTGGCTACAGATTAATTTTTTTTAAACAAGTGTGTGAATTAAATAAGCCCAGTTGATGTTTATGTAATGAGAAACAAATTTGTATTTTGCTTACATGAATATTTCTGTGGGGTCAACTTTCAAGTATGTGCTGTGTGCCATGTTATCGTGGAAGTTGGCTCTCCATGAGCATTTTGAGGTCTGGAAGAAAAATTTAGTTTATATAACTCTTAATTGAAACTATATATTGTGTTTGTTTTATTTTAAGCCAAATATATGACCTGAGATCTAATAAAAGAGGCTAGAATTTTACTTATTTCATCTATAAGGAGATATCGGTTTTGATTTGCCATATTTCTAGATACATATTTTTAGTTATCTGAACATAAGGGTAAACATTAGCCAGAAGGGGGCAATGCTGTTTTTGTTTTTGTTCTTTTTCTCCCCTTCCGCTCACCATGAGGCAGTGTTTGAGAGTAATATTTTATCACTCTTGCTTCATATGCTCAAATATAAAGTTGCCCTGTTATAGGAATTGGAAAACATGAAAGTAACTCATGGGAGTATAACAACGGAGCTCCTCGGCAGTTTCCTTCATACCCCAGTACAATCTGTTGGGTTCTTGAGAAGGTTCAAGTTGACCCCACTCTTAGTTCTCCCCCGGAGGCAAGTTTATAGTTGCATGTGGCTAATTTGCAGCGCTTCCTTGTAGTCACGATAGCCTTCAGTTCCTGCTGTGCTTCTTTATAAAGGATGAGAGAATGCTTATACCATGATCTTCCTCCCTAGTCTGTGGAATTGGAAATCCTGTGTGGAGCGGTAGCTCTAGCTACTTAAATATTTACATTTATCAGTAGTGTCCTTAGATGCATGTTTTCCACCAGTGAGAAAGTCACAGCTGGAAAACCAACATCAGACTTTTCAATTGCATAAAATCCAGAAGACCGTGGGATATTATTTTCAAAGCTGGACAAAATAATTATCAACCTAGAATTTTATGTACAGCTAAACCATAAGTTTGGGGGCAAAACTGTGGACAGCTACGGTATCCAAGATAGTTGAACTATTAAAGGATGTATTTTCAGAGACAGAAAAGAATACTGGGGGAAAGGTGTGGGATATAAGCAACAATGGTCAATGCAAAGATTGATAAAATCTATGGATATAGTTAAATGTTTCACAGATTATCTAGGGATTATCTCAAGACACACCACCAGATTATACTGTTCTCACACTCATTTAACAGATGAAGAAACTGAGGCAAGAGGGGTTAAATAACTTGATCAGCATCACAGAGCTAGTGAGTGGCAGAGTTAGGATTTGAACCCAAGCAGTTATAAGCCATCTAGCCCAAGCTCTCAAATGCTGTGTTGCATTATAACTTCCCCATATAGTATGTGGTGAGTCTCTTCCCATCACTTTACCTTATCTCCTCAGAAGATGCGAGTTCCAAAACTGGCACTTTGTCTTTTTTTTGTTCTTGTTTTCCTCGAAGCCATCACATCACATGGTGGGTGAGAGCACCACAGGAACTCATTAGATGCAGATGAAATGCAGCAGAAATCTTTGTTTCAAGGCTGCCATTATCAGAAAAGGGGGCTTCCCTGGTGGCTCAAAGAATCCACCTACCAATACAGGAGACACAGGAGATGTAGCTTTGATCTCTGGGTTTGGAAGATCCCCTGGTGAAGGAGATGGCAACCCCCTCTAGTATTCTTGCCTGGAGAATTCCATGGACGGGGAGCCTGGCGGGTTATGGTCCATGGGGTTGCAAAGGAGTTGGACACAACTGAGCAACTAACACTTATCAAAAAAGCTTTCTGATAATGGATGGTGATGACTTCTAGTGGTCTTTTCTCCATGTCACTAACTGTTCCAGGCAAACTAAAAATTTAAAAGGTGACAATGAAGGAAATGATAATCATAATAACAATGATGACAAATGATGGAATATCTAAAATAAAACATAAAATGATAAGAAACCACACTCAAAATTCTGCTGTCACCTGGTAAAATGAAAATACATAGTTCATCTTACCACTCACCCTCTTGGGTTTTGAAGCTGATGCTTTCTAGTCAGATTTCTAATAGATGTTGAGGGTTTTATAAAGTAAATTTCAGTGGAAGAGGATAAATAAGAGGGAGAAGTAAAAAGGGAGAAGGAAGGAAGAAAGATAACATCTACTCACCCTCCTTAAGACTAGTCATTTGGATGACTCTAAATCCAGACCATCACCAGGTTAATGGAGATGACATTCGTGGCCAATCTTAGATCTACCCTTACTTGCTTCTGTTTTTCTTACATTATTCTAAAACAAATCCTAGGCATTGTATTTTTTACTCAGATATTTCAAGGCTTTAAAAAATATATATCTACATTTATATCTCTATATCTCAGTACCATTTTCACACTTTAAAAATTTAGCAATTCATTGATAGGATAAATGTTAAATTTGTTTACAGTTTTTTTTTTTTAAAATCTGGAGCAGATATTATATTGCCATATTGTAGTGGGTTGATAAGTGTTGTAAATCTCTTCTGTTGTAGTGGTTCTGACAAGAATACATTAGAATCACCTGGAAGTCTTGTTAAAGCACAGTCCCCTGAGCCCTATTGCAGAGTTTCTGAATAGAGTTTGAGAATTCGCACTTCTAACAAATTCCAAGGTGACACTGATGTCGACTGGTTTAAAGTCCACTCACATTTTACTTCCACACCATCTCTCTCTCATTTCCTGCTTTGCAACTTTAAAAGAAATATGCTTAGAGAATTTTAATAGTGTTGGGAAATACTTATACAATAATATATGGGAAAGAATCATTAAAATAATAGAATATATCTTCAGTTCAGTTCAATCGCTCGGTCATGTCCGACTCTTTGCTACCACATGAACTGCAGCACGCCAGGCCTCCCTGTCCATCACCAACTCCCAGAGTCCACCCAAACCCATGTCCATTGAGTCGGTGATGCCATCCAACCATCTCATCCTCTGTCATCCCCTTCTCCTCCTGCCCTAAATCTTTCGCAGCATCAGGGTCTTTTCAAATGAGTCAGCTCTTCACATCAGATGGCCAAAGTATTGGAGTTTCAGCTTCAACATCAGTCCTTCCAGTGAACACCCAGGACTGATCTTTAGGATGGACTGGTTGGATCTCCTTGCAGTCCAAGGGACTCTCAAGAGTTTTCTCCAACACTGCAGCTGAAAAGCATCAATTCTTTGGCACTCAGCTTTCTTTATAGTCTAACTCTGACATCCATACATGACCACTGGAAAAACTATAGCTTTGACTAGATGGACCTTTGTTGACAAAGTAATATCTCTGCTTTTTAATATGCTGTTTAGGTTGGCCATAACTTTTCTCCCAAGGAGGAAGTGTCTTTTAATTTCATGGCTGCAGTCACCATCTTGCAGTGATTTTGGAGCCCAGAAAAATAAAGTCAGCCACTGTTTCCACTGTTTTCCCATCTATTGGCCTTGAAGTGATGGGACCAGGTGCCATGATCTTCGTTTTTTGAATGTTGAGCTTTAAGCCAACTTTTTCACTCTCCTCTTTCACTTTCAAGAGGCTCTTTAGTTCTTCACTTTCTGCCATAAGGGTGGTGTCATCTGAAGTTATTGATATTTCTCCCAGCAATCTTGATTCCAGATTGTACTTCATCCAGTCTAGCATTTCTCATGATGTACTCTGCTTATAAGTTAAATAAGCAGGGTATAATATACAGCCTTGATGTACTCCTTTTCCTATTTGGAACCAGTCTGTTGTTCCATGTCTAGTTCTAACTGTTGCTTCCTGACCTGCATACAAGTTTCTCAAGAGGCAAGTCAGGTGGTCTGGTATTCCCATCTTTCTGAGAATTTTCCACAGTTTATTGTGATCCACACAGTCTATTTCTGCTTTATTGACTATGCCAAAGCCTTTGACTGTGTAGATCACAATATTTTCACTACATTTTATTAAAATGATAAACATAAATTGAAACCCACCTTTGTGTCTTTGAATACTTCTCCTAAGAGTTACCTGTGGTATCTCTTAGAAATTAGTTACCTGTGGAACATACTCTAGTTTTCAGATTCAGTCACTTGCTCATTCATTCTTTGCTATTTCCTGGAGCACATTGTAGTCCTGCCTTGCAATTTATTTGTTGAAGAAACTGCATTGTTTCCCCTATTAACTTTTTCTCAGTTTGAATTTTGTTGCTTGCATGCCTGATTTACACACTGTTGATAGTCTCTTTTTGTAATGTTAACAGCTTTGCTAATCACTTATTACTAATAATTAGGGATTGAAAAATAAAAATATTCTAATATCCCTTCACTTATTAGGTAAAATACCTCTATAGATAGAAATGCTTCATCTACTCTTTGGGTTTAAGTTTTTTAGGAAAAGCAGAATAAGTATGTGAATATCTAGTTTTCAAAATAGAGAGCTGTTTACTGTGATCTTCCAGGGGTGAACAAGGTATGTGTGTGTGTGTGTGTGCAGTTCACAGGTTTAGACATACTTGCTTCACTTCAATTCACTGAAGTTATTTTTCTTATGGATGCTTAAATTGTCCTATTTTTGGCTAGTGAGAGGCTTTTTAAATTGGCTTCTGGGGCTGTTTGACATGACCCTAGTTTTCATTGGTGGCATCCTCGCTAAGGGATAGGATGTTTCAGTATCACCTCACATTCCCTGCCTTGACTGGAAGACAATGCTTTCTTCAGGGAGGCCTGTTTCTTTTTAATGGGGAATGGCACTTGGAGAATGTAATCAGAGTGTTAAAGATTCTCCTAGAGACTGGGTTACTAGGTTTCTAGGCCTTTTTTGTGGACTAAGATAGGTAATATGTTTTGTGTTTTAAGATAAAATACATCATGAGTTTATGCCAATATTCTATGTCTCACTTAAATTCAGGGCCACAGAGTTTTCCCTTAATTTCTTTGACCTATGTCTTAATTCTTGAGCTAAGAATACCAGTTTTCGTTGCTAAAAATGATGGAATACCATATAATTAGTCATTAGCATAATTCAACAATATCCACCCAAAAGTCTCAGAGTATCAATACCAATGTTACTACCAATCAACAATATAATTACTGAAAAATAATTGAAGTTTTTTTGTGGTAAGGGGATTCTTTAAAATACATTCCACTGTTGCAGGTTACTGAGATTTCAAGTTATAGAAATAGTTTCTTTTTTCAGTTTCTCATGCATGTCTTCCCTGGTGGCTCAAACGATAAAGAATCTGCCTGCAATGTGGGAGACTTTGGTTCAGTCCCTGGGTCAGGAAGATCCCCTGGAAAAGGGTATGGCTACCAACTCCAGTATTCTTGCCTGGAGAATTGCATGGATCGAGCCTGGTGAGCTACAGTCCATGGAGTGGAAGAGAGCTGGATGTGACTGACTGACTAATGCTTTCACTTTTTCACGTCCTCAGCACTGTCCCCTCAATTTATCTGAAATAGCCTCCCAGCTAGTCTCCATTATTCAGGTCTCTCCTGGCTCTGCTCCAGCATTCACCCTATAAAGAAAAATAACCTTTCTAAAATATAAACCTAGTTATTTTGCTCCTCCAAGGAGAATTGTCCACTGGCTCCCAGTAGCCTTAAGTAAACTCAAGCTATTTAGCATAGGAAATCATCCTATCCTATCCTGGATCTCCAGCCTCCCTCACTCCTAGGATCAACCCCTGTCCTATTCCTTTCTTGCCTATATCCTAGGCTCCAATCAAGCAGATTTATTTTCTAAATTCTGCATTTTTAACATTCTTTTAAAACTTTACTACCTTTGTTTTCTCTGCCTGCAATGTTGTCCCATTTATGGGCCTGATTTTCTCATATTTTCTTCTCAACTCAGCTTAACCATCTCCTCCGCCTAAAGGTTTCTCTGGTCTCTGTGTGGTCATATTAAGTTTCTTTTCCCTGTATCTGTTTGAACATTTCATATACAAGTCACTGATAAAAAATGGGCAAATCTCATGAAGGTTAATTACAGAATTTTGTTGTTTTCTGTCAAACGTCGACTAGAATCCATTATAGGTACACCCATTAACCTTCAGTTAAAAATTTTTTTAAAAAAATTTTTTTAAGAAAAAAAAATGGGCAGATCTCTTAACCTTCAATGGCTTCATCCGAAAAATGAGATGAGTACTCTGACTAAAACTCTCATGTCCACCATCACTTCTCTGAGTCTTCCGCTAGATTCTCTTGGTTCCCTCTGAAAAGCCTGCTGGCTGGTGCCACAGCACACTGGATGCCATCAGCTGCGCTTATGCACTTTGGCTCTTGTCAGGGAATTGTAAAACATTATTCATTTTACTTGTTAATTTTATATATGTTGACTGAGTATTATGTAAATTAATGAAATATGAAGCAAAAAGGAGAATTGTGTCCATGAAAACTAATTTGAATGGTTTGAAATGAATCAATAAAAGCAAGTTGCTAAAAATAATTGCTTTGACTTACATATGGGTAAAATTGTGGAACTGAAAAAGAAGTAATAAAAGTTTAGAAAGATTCAGTACTCATATTAATTCTTAGTGTTTTATTTAGTCCATACCTCACTTTAAACATACCAAAACTGGAAATGAGGTGATGCATTTTTGAAAATATTTATTTTATTTATTTGGCTGCACTGGGCCTTAGTGGTGGCATATGCTATCTAGTTCCCTGACCAGAGAGGGAACTTAGCCCCCCTGCACTGGGAGCGTGGAGTCTTCACCACTGGGCCACCAGGAAGTCCCCAGGGGCCATACATTTTGGTCTTATAAACATTGTAAGAACGCCTAACCACAAAACATGGACTTTTCATTATCACAGATTCTGTTTAGGGATGTTCCTGGCAGTCCAGCAGTAAGACTCTGCACTGAGATCCTGCTTGCCACATCGCATGGCCAAAAAAACAAAATAGAAAAATAAATAAAATTTAAAACCCAAATTTTGTTTCAGTTCTTCCAATATTTGAAAGCTTTGAGTTGCAAATGTTTGATTTTGTTGTTTTATTGCCATAAAATATTCATGGAAAACAAAGAAGAGGTTTCTTTCAAATAAATGAGCCAATCATGATGAATCAAACGAGGTGATACATACGGGTTTGGTATATACAAAAAATAATAATAATGAGACTCTAAGCAATAGACTCATATTCAGGGAAAAGGCCTTGGCTCTGTATCAAAAGTAAAGAGGTATATATGTGTTATAAGTTAAAAGTTTCTGAAGTATATAAGAATTTTTTTTGCATGATTCTGTAATTAACTTTTTAGATTAACCTACAGATTACTCATTCTAGTCACATCAGCCATGTGGGTTTTTCCCTCACAGTGTTTCTGATGGATTATATAAAGCAACTGACTTTATGCCTGGCATATTGAAAACACTGGATATTCAAACACAGCAATCCTATAGGGCAGACAGGATATCTTTTTATTATCCAGATTTCATTTGTGACAAATCAGGTTATGAGATGTTATGATGTTTCCAAGATCACAGTAAGTGGTAGAACCAGGAAGAACCTTAGGCTTCAGGATAGAGTATGGATCCTCTTTCAGACTCTCAGCCTACAGAGCACCCAGTAGGCTGACTCCACTGGATCTACAGTATGAGACTGCTGAGCTGAAATCCTGCTGGACTTGAACCCTGTATGCAAAATGTCTTCATGTAAAGCAAACTGGGCTTTCCAGGGAGTATTATTTAAGTGACTTTCACTATCTCTTTTTCCCTCTATTTTAAAAACCTTTCCCATAGTCCTATTTCACCATCTGAATGGTGCATATTGACAAGACTTTGTGAATCTTAGAAGAAATTATTAAATTAGGAAATTGCCCAACTGTCACAGATGAATATGGAAGAGGATAAATGTAAGTCTAAGATAGTTTTTTTTTTAATTTCAAAATTGCTTTTAAATTTTTTAATTTTTTAAACTTAGTTTACTGAAGTAGTTGATTTACAAGGTGTTATTTTCTGATGCATAGCAAAGTGATTCAGTTATATACACTCTGTTTCATATTCTCTTCCATTATAGCTTATCACAAATATGATATTTTGAATGGTTGCTTTCTGCAGATGGGAAGCTAAACACATATTTAAATTCAGAAAATTATATTTGGATCCATGGCCCATATGGCTGCTTGTGAACATAATCAAGGGCTGTTTTATACACGTGAGTTTTAGGTTTGTAATTAATGCTGTAACCATTAGCTGAAAACAGTCATTGGTCATAGAGATCATACCAAGAAGGTTGAAAAAGCCTGAAACCTGCTTGAGCTAGTGAGACAGACTGTTCCATTCGAGAGGAAATTTCATATTTTTAAGCAAAATAAGATGATAACTTTGGAGCAGTGATTTTGAAATTTTGTTTGACCACAATCCATGGTGAGGAATACCATTATGCAACCCATACACAGAAGTTTCATGAAACAGTGTTTACCTCCTATATGCTCTTTGATGATTCATACTGTTTCATTTTTCAAAAACATTGGTTATATTCTTTAAATGCAATTCTGCTCTTTTTTGGTAATACTGCTCCAAGAATACTCAGATATAAACAGTAAAGTTAGCTTGGGCAGGAAAATGGAAATTCCACTGGCTTCCCTATTTCCATTTATATCCCTTGACTCAGGGATGATATTTAAAATATAAAAATGCCATTTAAAAAAGCTTGCTGAAGAGATCCCTCTAAAATTTTGTTTTTTCTCCATGTCCACATCAGTTTTTCTAATCTATAAAGATACTGTATGTACAAAAAATTGGGGTCTCAATTTTTACCACCTACAAGTAGGTGATACCAGAAAGTTTGAAGAAGGGGAAAAAACAAAACAAAACCCAAACAAACGAAAAAACAAGACACAGAGAAAGAAAGATCTTTTTAGAACTTGAATTAGGAAATTTGACTGAAGCCAAATTTGGGGCAATAGAGAACACTGCTCAAATTAGATATTGTTGGGCTCATCTAAGACTTTCTGACTATATTATGTTAATCAGTAATTGAGTCTTTAAAATGAACAGTCAAGTTCCTAGAAAGACTTTGGCCTGGCATATTGAAAACATTTGATCTTTATGAGTTCTTTTCTCACATATGCTGGGATGATGGAATGACACTTTCTGGAAGATGAGAAAACAGAGGAACCTGAAATTAGCGTCAGGATATGTACATTCACTCAGCCATCCAACCAAGCACACAAACAGCACCATCTTTTTGCAAGACTGGGAACACACTGGCTACAAAGTTGAGGTGAGTAGGATTTTATGTTCAAACAACTGACGATTTGTGACCACCATATCAGCTACCTTACCTAACAAAAGAGGATGATAATTCCTTCAGTGGGCTGCTGCTCACAAAACTGTTATAGAGATGAAATGAGGAATAGATATATACTTTGTAAATTATAAGGGAACATTAATAAAAAGCATTAAGTAAAATGGTGATTTGTTTTATTTCTATAGATACTAAGCAATCATTTGACAATTTGTTTTTCTTCTCCTGTAATCATCAACTTGTAATATAACTCTAGATTTCTGAAGTTCATTTGCCTAAAAGTTGTAACTGTATTTAGTGAAATCTTGCTGATAAAAAGCACTAGACTTGTGGATGAACAAATTTCATTTCCTTCTAATCTTGGTTGTACCCCATATCCAGAGGAAAATTAAAAATCTTGTCTTCCAATAAGAAAAATAATAAACCAATATCTCAGTAGATAGGATTTATTGATACACAATAAAACACCCAGCAGTGTGTTTAAAAAAACACCAGCAGTCTTCAAAATAAAATACTATTAGGTCTGCTCTCAAAAAAGTGCATGACTACAGATAGAGGTCATAATCTGTATAACTCTGGTAATAACCCTTAAAGGTTCTAAGAATATGAATGTCACCTCCCCAATGTGATTTTTGTCAGTCACATCAGAGCAACTCAACAGCACCAGGAAGGCGCAGGGATTAATAATACATAGTCAATATCCGCTAGAAGCAAGGATGAATAACACTAATGACTGTGACGTATATTGCAATAGAGTTAGACACGTGGAGAGGAGACCGTTGATTCTGTCTGAGGGAACAGGTTAGCAAAAAGTAGTCAAGCAAAAGCCCTGCCTTCAAAGAGCTCACAGTATCGGTGGGGTAGCATTTGATTGACTCAACCAAGCACGGCAAGCAGAGAGGAACGTAATGTGTTACAGGACATAGAGGATGCCTAACACAGCCAAAGACGGGGTTCTGAAAGAGGCGGCAAGAACCAAGTTCTGAAGTCATTGGTAGAGTTGGCTGGTAAACAATTGGAAGGAAGACCACTGGAGACTGGAAAGATAATGTACAAGGAAGGAAGGAAGCAAGAAAGAGTAAGCAGTTTGGGGTGACTGAAGCCTTGGGGATGCCCAGGGAACTGGCAAGCTGTGAAGCGAATTCCTGACCAGTTATGGGTTTAGTTTGGAAGCTCTAAGCCACTGAGTGATAAAAAAAAAAAATCTGCCTGCCAACAGGAGACATGGGTTCAATCCCTGGGTTGGGAAGACCCCCTGGAGTAAGAAATGACAACCTGCTTTGGTATTCTTGCCTGGGAAATCCCATGGACAGAGGAGCCTGGCAGCCTGCAGGCTACGGGGTTGCAGAGTCAGGCATGACTGAGTAACAAGCACAGCTAAACACAAGCCATTGATTACAAGAAGAGAATTTTCATGATCAGATTTCCATTTTAAGCTCACTCTGGCACAGGGTGAAAAGAGATTAAGAAGAGAAAGCCTGTGGACAAGTTAGGAAGACATCGGTTCCTCTCATGTGTGTTAAATAGCTCTTGTGGGCCAGGACACTGTGGTTATCAAAAACATACATGGTTACACTTTCATGGAGTTCCATTCTGGTGGGGTCAGTAGGTGTCACAAGAATACCTGTTTACAAAATACGCACGCACTGAAGCATGCTCAGTCGCTTCAGTCATGTCCGACTCTTGCGACCCTTTGGACAGTAGCCCACCAGGCTCTTCCGTCCATGAGATTCTCCAGGCAGGGATACTGGAGTGGGTCGCCATTTTCCTCTCCATTACAAAATATAAGTATTCTAAAGAATTACTGTGATAAAGTAGGACAATGCTACTGTGGTCCATCTCTGCTGTTGCTCATGCCTAACATTTCTGCTTCCTTCTCAGTTTTCTTTGGGGAACCATACCTTCCCGACTCCGTGTGATATGTCAGTCACATTGTTCCTTCTTCCTAGAAGGTGGGTGCGTAACCAGGATTAACCAGTTAGAATGCTCTGTCCTCCTTGCCCCAGGGCATAGGTTCCAGGCTGGGCATATGGACAAACAAAACCAAGCACTAACTACTCTGGTATTGAATATGTGATGCTGGGAAAGACACAGCCTTTTATTCTTTTGGGTCAATAGCTTGAACCATCTTTCCTCTTAAATATAGAGAACCAGAGACTGGATCCAATAAACCTACGGAAATAGAGCAGAGAGAGAGAAAAACAAAACAAAAAACGGCTTTGGCAATGTTATTTGGGCCACCGTATCTATGGCTAAAGCGTAAGCCATCTTTGAACTTACCAGCTACACTGCAGGGAATACAGGAGGAGGAGGCACATGCTTTGGAGAAAAAGTGAGTCCAACTTTAGACAAAAAGAATGGAAGATGTTTGTGGACAGCGAGGCTAGCTGGAAATGCCTAATAGGCTCTCGATGTGTGTTTCTGGTGCAGAGTAGGGAAATCAAAGATGAGCTATGCGTTTGCGTGAAGTCACGTTTGGCTGTGAACTTCAAGGAGAATCTACTGATTGAGAAAGAAGAACAAATACAGGGGAACATTTACAGAAGAGACAGAGGCAAAGATGCCCTAGACAGAATAATAAGGAGGAAACCCAGGAGGCCATCTGAGCTGAAGATGAATGTTTCAACAAGAAGACGTTGTAGGTTCTCTCTCTCCTCACACCCAGTCCACCAGCATATTCGGTTGGCATTTTCTCATCGCTTCTACCTGGGTTGTCATAGTGATCTACCACTGGCTCTCTCCCAGGCTGTCTCGTTAGCATCGCAGTGGGTCCGTTTGATTCACTCTTCTGGTTCTAGTACAGCAACAATGTGTGATTCCTTTACAAAGTCAGCAGATCCTGTTTCCAGCCCTCCACTGGCTCCCTGTATTAGTTTTTTCAGGGCTGCCATAATGAAGCACTGCAAACTTAGTGGCTTAGCGACAGAAATCTGTTGTGTCCCAGTTCTGGAGCCAAGAAGTCCGGGATCAAAGTGTTGGCAGGGCCATGTTCCCCTTGAAGACACGAGGGAAGCACATGTTCTAGGACTTTCTCCTAACTCCTGGTGGTTCCTGGGCTTGTGGCAACACAGCTCATGTTTCACAAGACTTCCTCTCTATGTGCCTAGCTTGTCTTTGTGTCCAAATGTCTCCTTTTTTTATAAAAAAAAGGATACAGTCATATAGGATTAAAGTGCAAGTGTTAGTCACTCGGTTGTGCCCGACTCTTCAACTCCATGCCAGGATCCTCTGTCTATGGAATTCTGTCCATGGAATTCTGGCAAGAATACTGGAGTGGGTTGCCATTCCCTTCTCCAGGGGATCTTCCTGACCAGGGCCCACCCTATTGACGTCATTCTATTAATAATTGGATATCTCTGTAGAGACCCTATCTTTAAATAAGGTCATATTCTGAGTTAACGGACACAATTCAACCCATAACACTTCCCAACTCAGGGTAAAGTCCAAAGTCTCTGCAAAGATCCTACTGGAGAAGGAAATGGCAACCCACTCCAGTACTCTTGCCTGGAAAATCCCATGGACGGAGGAGCCTGGTAGGCTACAGTCTTGAACATAAAGAAAAAAAAAAAAAAAGATCCTACTGGACTCTACAAATGTGTCTTCCCCTCCTCTTCCGTCTCCCCAGCCCCACCACCTCTCCTTACTCTCTGACAGCTTCCCTTACTATTCTCTCTGTTATTCAGTCCTGTCCTGACAGAGGGCCTTCCAGACTGTTCTCTGTACACAGAGCACACTCTACCTCAGCACCTTTGCACTTGCTTTCCCGTCTGTCTGAAAAAAGTCTTCCCCCTAGTTTTCTGCAGGATTTCTTTATCACTTTCTTTCTTTCTTTTTTATTTCTTGGCTCAAGGATCATCTCGGTAAGCCCTTCTCTGGCCCCGTTATTTAAAACCCTCTACATTCAAATCATTCTAGCACTCTATCGTATTTTGTGCTTCACTTTTCTCCATACACCTTCTGATGCACCATAGCACTTTCTCTTAACACATTCTGATGTACCATATAAGTTTCTTATCGATTTATTTTATTGCCCATCTCTTCCCACTAGAATATATGCTTCATGGACACAGGCATTTTGGACTATTTTATCACTAATGTATCTTTAGAACCTAGAACAATGACTGCTGTATTGTTGAGGCTTAATGAACCCTTACTGAACAAATAAGTAAGTAGTTAATAGAGTCAAATGCCACACAAAACTGTCAATATGAAAACGTCAGAAGAACATCCATTGAATTTTGCAGGATAGAGATTATTAACACCTTGTCCAGAAACCAAATACAACACTGATAAGCAATTATCCTCCAATTTGAAAAGACAGCATTATTCAAAGAGGCTTCAACAGAGTGGCAGAGGCGGAGGACCGTGGATTAGGGAGTGAGATCTTGGAGTAGAGACAGCAGGTGTACTATTTTCCCACCAGCCTGGTTCTGAAGGAAAGAGACATATAGGTCTGCAGCTAGACAGAGACCTGGCTAGGATGGAAGGGGGCTGTTATTTTTAGATGAGAGGAGCGTGGATTTGTTTAAAGGCTGAAGAAGTAGCTCAAGTACCAGCTGAGCTCGTGTGTGGCACCTGGGTCCGTGTATTGCCTGGAAACACACGGCTGGGGCACTCTGCACCGTGCACCTCAGAAGCAACTAGAATAGGGGAGAGGCAAGAGGGGCTCTGTGGGGCCAGCTATGCTCGGCTCCTTCTCCATCAGTGCTGAGGCTTCCATCTACCCACATGAGGAGATCTGGGAAATAGAAGCGGAGGGGACAGGAAGAGGGCACAGCTCTGGCTCGGGCTCAGCTCTGAAGTGGCACGGGAGCTTCACAACTGCTTATCCATCCGTGTCCGGGAGCATCCCTATTTTCACTGCTCCCCAGCTCCCACCCCCTAAGAACAAAAGGATACTCTTTCTCCTCTTTCCCTTTCTTCCCCTTTGCCCCTTTCTTTGACCTTCTGNAACTGCTTATCCATCCGTGTCCGGGAGCATCCCTATTTTCACTGCTCCCCAGCTCCCACCCCCTAAGAACAAAAGGATACTCTTTCTCCTCTTTCCCTTTCTTCCCCTTTGCCCCTTTCTTTGACCTTCTGATAAACCTCTTCCTTGCTTAGACAAACTTATTTTCCATACTGTTGGGAAAAAGAATGAAGGCTCTTACTGCATCAGGGCTTTTCTCTCTCTCTCTCTTTTTTTTAAATTGACATGTAATTGATTTACAATGTTGTGCTAGTTTCTGCTGTACAGAAAAGTGACTCAGTTATACACACATACGCATTCTTTATATTTTTTTCCATTTTGGTTTATCCCAGTAGTTTGGGTATAGTGGCCTATGCTATACAGTAGGACTTTGTTATTTATCCATTCTAAATATAATAGCCTGCATCTACCAAACCCCAGACTCGAGGTTCACCCCTCCTCATCCCCCCGTTCTCCTTGGCACCCACAGGTCTGCTCTCTGTGTCTGCGAGTCTCTTTCTGTTTTGGAGATGTGTTCACGTGTGTCATGTTTCAGATCGGGCTTCCTTGGTGGCTCGGGCAATGGTAAAGAATCCCCCTGAAATGCAAGAGATTCCTGGGAGCCTGGAAGGTCCCCTGGAGAAGGGATTGGCTACTCACTCCACATCCTTGCCTGGAGAATTCCATAGGCAGAGAAGCCTGACAGGCTATAATAGTCCATGGGGTTGCAAAGAGTCAGACGTGACTGAGCGAGTAACAGTTTCACTTTTGTAAATGATATCATACGGTGTTTGTCTCTCTCTCTCTCTGACTTGTTTCACTTAGTATGAGCATCTCTAGTTGCACTCATGTTGCCACAAATGGCGTTATTTCATTCTTTTTATGGCTTAGTAATATTCTATTGCATATATGTACCACATCTTATTTATCTATTATCTGTCCGTGGATATTTACGTTGTTCTCATGTCTTAGCTGGGCTTCCCCGGTGGCTCAGAGGTTAAAGCGTCTGCCTGGAATGCGGGAGACCCAGGTTCGATCCCTGGGTCGGGAAGATCCCCTGGAGNCACCCACCAAAAATAAAGCAACATATGATCACTGGCAATAAGATTTATGTACCTTACTAAACAATACTTTAACACATGCAGATGATCTCTCTGGGACAAAAGAAATTATCTTCCTGCTTGGTGTATGTAGTAAAAGTATCACATTTTAGATTTTCTTCAGGTAAGCTGTTCCTGGAAATTGAATATATGTGTACTGCATCATCAAAAATATATTAGCCATTCCCCTAACAACAATCTCAATTTAAAAACAATTTCATCGGAAATAACCAATCTGGGGCTTCCCTGGTGGCTCAGTGGTGAAGAATCCGGCTGCCAGTGCCGGAGACATGGGTTCAGTCCCTGATCCGAGAAGGTCCCACATGACACAGAGCAACTAAGCCCGTGCGCCACAACCACGAAGCCCACGCTCCAGACGCCACGCTCCACAGGAGAAGCCGCTGCAGTGAGCAGCCTGCGCCGCTCCTGGACAGCAGACCCTACTCTCTACAGCCAGAGAAACGCCCACGCGGCAACACAGACCCAGCACAGGCGAAAACAAGTGTTTTTAAAAGTTGGTTTAAAAAAGGGAAGAAATGACCAATCCGGGACTTCCTTTGTGGCCCAGTGGCTAAGACTTCTCACACCCAATGCAAGGGGCCCAAGTTGAATCCCTGGTCAAGGGAACTAGATCCCACGTGCCGCAACTAAAAGACCCACATGTCTCAACTAAGACCTGGGGCAGCCAAATAAACAGATAAAAATTTAAAAAGAAAGAAAGAAAGAACCAACCTGATTATGACTCCTCATCCACACTCTTTGTTGGCTCATGCATTTCTGCTATGTGGCTATGATAGCAAGCAAAAGGAATTCCCTGCCTTCACACCTCCCAGAGCTTACAGTCCTAGTGGTAGTTGCTGAGCAACAGGTTAAGAATGGCTGCACCTTCAATGTTTTCATGGCAAGTCATTCATAGTTATTATAGAAAAGCAAAACTTAAGTACTCAAACTAAGTGGAGATCTTTAATTTTAAGCTCTCAAAAAGAACTTCTCCTCATCCTCACATACTTCTCATACGAAGAGGCAGAGTTGAGAAAATTAGGTCAAAAGTTACTTCCTGAGCATTCTATCCTCTTCCCAAACAGCATAAAAAAAAGCTTAGTGAAAAGCATGTCTGGAAAGGAAAGGGCTATACTCGCTTGATTCTTTTTCCTCTCTGGTTCTTTTGCTTCTCTTTTGTAGGCTTTCCTTCCTCCTTCTACCCTCAACACTCTGTAAGCACTCCAAGAATCAATCCTAACTCTGCTTCTTAGCCCACTTTTCAGTATTAAGAGAGGAAGTCTGAATCTGTGTTAATACTGTTCAAGGCACTGTACTAGGCAAGTGGG
>SJYW01022224.1:41487-102617 GCA_006410735.1 Raphicerus campestris | reverse complement strand
AACATGTATACTATCATATAAGAAATGAAGCGCCAGTCTATGTTCAATGCAGAATACAGGATGCTTGGGGCTGGTGTACGGGATGATCCGGGGAGGTGGGGTGGGGAGGGAGCTGGGAGGGGGCTTTGGCATGGGGAGATCGTGTACACCTGTGGATGATTCATGTCAATGTATGGCAAAACCAATACAGTACTGTAAAATAGAACAAAGTATTAAAAGGAAAAAAAAATATGTGGCAAACATTTGAAATTAACACTGAGTTTCCCTGTATTTATAGGTAGAGTGATAGCTACTTTCACATGTTCAGGAGAAAAGGAAGTAAATTTGGCTGTTCAGGATGCAAAGGCTGCCTTTAAAATATGGAGACAAAAATCTGGCATGGAGCGTTGCCGAATCCTTTTGGAGGCTGCCAGGATAATAAGGGTATGTTTTAATTTAATTTCTTCCAGAAAAGTTCTCTTGCATTGCTCTGTGATTTTTTTTGTGATGATTTGCAATTAGACTGATGCATTAATAAGTGATACCTTTTTGATGAGATCCAGAAACATTTCCGTATGCTCACCTTGATACGTACAAGCTTTCCTTCAGTGATTTTCTTTCTGGCTCTTGGCTCTTGTGATGTCTCCCTGGGCAGGCTTTCTTTTCCTTCTTTGTTGTTACGATAATGTATCCTTTGTCACTTGTCTCCTTTTCAACTATCTGTTCTTGTTCCATTTTTACTCTTTCCTCTGATGACTCTTAAGTTCACTTTTCTTTTTCAGGTTAATTTTCTGCCTTAGCTGCCTGGAAGATTTCATAGATTCGTTCCTGTTCCCCTCTTATGAAATAAAGTTTAGCTTTTTACAGTCTTAAAAGGCAAAAGTACTAGATTGTCTTTACAGAAAATTAGAAAATCCAGAGGACAGACACCAAAATATAAATCAGGGATATCTCTCAGTGTAGGACTGTGGTGACTTTTTTCCTTATCAGTATGTTATGTCAGAAACAGGGGGTCTGAGAGTTACCCTGTTTACAAGATTAAATGGGTATTCTGACAAGAAACATAAAATTTTCTGGATTCGAGAGAGAAAGAGAGTTTATTACTCACAGGAAAATACTTTAGCACTGGTTTTCTGAGCCCCAGTCCCCATGGGGTGATGCAGTAAGAGCCAGATGTTACCCTGTTGCATACAGTGGGTTGCACTGTAGGAGAAGAAGTGAAGTGACGTCGCTCAGTCGTGTCCGACTCTTTGCGACCCTGTGGACTGTAGCTCACAAGGCTCCTCTGTCCCTGGAATTTTCCAGGCGAGAGTACTGGAGTGGGTTGCCATTTCCTTCTCCAGGGGATCTTCCCGACCCAGGGATCGAACCCAGGTCTCCCGCATTGCGGGCAGACGCTTAACCATCTGAGCCAGCAGGGAAAGAAATCCACTGTAGGAGAGGAACCCCAAAATTAAGAGACTCAACTTACCAGGGGCACATCTGCCCATTCTCCTTTGGAGAAAGGTTACTTGTTAAGGTTAATGAGAGGTAACTCACTGAGCAGATCTCACAGGTTAAGGGAGATGTGTATAAGAGACAGGACTTCTGACATCTGGGGGAGAGGGAGAGGGTGGGATGGTTTGGGAGAATGACACTGAAACATGTATACTATCATATAAGATCAGCGCCAGTCTATGTTCAATGCAGAATACAGGATGCTTGGGGCTGGTGTACGGGATGATCCGGGGAGGTGGGGTGGGGAGGGAGCTGGGAGGGGGCTTTGGCATGGGGAGATCGTGTACACCTGTGGATGATTCATGTCAATGTATGGCAAAACCAATACAGTACTGTAAAATAGAACAAAGTATTAAAAGGAAAAAAAAATATGTGGCAAACATTTGAAATTAACACTGAGTTTCCCTGTATTTATAGGTAGAGTGATAGCTACTTTCACATGTTCAGGAGAAAAGGAAGTAAATTTGGCTGTTCAGGATGCAAAGGCTGCCTTTAAAATATGGAGACAAAAATCTGGCATGGAGCGTTGCCGAATCCTTTTGGAGGCTGCCAGGATAATAAGGGTATGTTTTAATTTAATTTCTTCCAGAAAAGTTCTCTTGCATTGCTCTGTGATTTTTTTTGTGATGATTTGCAATTAGACTGATGCATTAATAAGTGATACCTTTTTGATGAGATCCAGAAACATTTCCGTATGCTCACCTTGATACGTACAAGCTTTCCTTCAGTGATTTTCTTTCTGGCTCTTGGCTCTTGTGATGTCTCCCTGGGCAGGCTTTCTTTTCCTTCTTTGTTGTTACGATAATGTATCCTTTGTCACTTGTCTCCTTTTCAACTATCTGTTCTTGTTCCATTTTTACTCTTTCCTCTGATGACTCTTAAGTTCACTTTTCTTTTTCAGGTTAATTTTCTGCCTTAGCTGCCTGGAAGATTTCATAGATTCGTTCCTGTTCCCCTCTTATGAAATAAAGTTTAGCTTTTTACAGTCTTAAAAGGCAAAAGTACTAGATTGTCTTTACAGAAAATTAGAAAATCCAGAGGACAGACACCAAAATATAAATCAGGGATATCTCTCAGTGTAGGACTGTGGTGACTTTTTTCCTTATCAGTATGTTATGTCAGAAACAGGGGGTCTGAGAGTTACCCTGTTTACAAGATTAAATGGGTATTCTGACAAGAAACATAAAATTTTCTGGATTCGAGAGAGAAAGAGAGTTTATTACTCACAGGAAAATACTTTAGCACTGGTTTTCTGAGCCCCAGTCCCCATGGGGTGATGCAGTAAGAGCCAGATGTTACCCTGTTGCATACAGTGGGTTGCACTGTAGGAGAAGAAGTGAAGTGACGTCGCTCAGTCGTGTCCGACTCTTTGCGACCCTGTGGACTGTAGCTCACAAGGCTCCTCTGTCCCTGGAATTTTCCAGGCGAGAGTACTGGAGTGGGTTGCCATTTCCTTCTCCAGGGGATCTTCCCGACCCAGGGATCGAACCCAGGTCTCCCGCATTGCGGGCAGACGCTTACCATCTGAGCCAGCAGGGAAAGAAATCCACTGTAGGAGAGGAACCCCAAAATTAAGAGACTCAACTTACCAGGGGCACATCTGCCCATTCTCCTTTGGAGAAAGGTTACTTGTTAAGGTTAATGAGAGGTAACTCACTGAGCAGATCTCCAAGGTTAAGGGGAAAGGTATCACTGGATTTATTACCCTGGAATGTAAGCAGATGTCTCCAAGAACAGGAAGTAGAGAGCTTTTTATCTCCACATCTTTTCAGAGACCTCTGTCTTTGGGGAGATGCTGTCCCTGCCTTCCAAGGCCTTTGCTTTTCAGTCAGCTTGCCAGTGGCCTTTGCAGAAAGCCTACACCATAAAGTAATGTCAAAATATTCCCAGCGAACTTTCTCCTAACAGGATTTTTTTAAAATCAAAATTTATTAATAATTTGGTAGATTTAATTTGGGCTCTGGAGTGGCGCATGGGCTTGGTTGCCCCGAGGCATGTGGAATCTTCCTGGACCAGGGATTAGAGCCATATCCCCTGAGTTGTAGGCAGATTCTTTACCACTGGACTGCCAGGGATGTCCTTGCTTTCATTTTCAAAAAGAGTTCTAGATAAATCTAGAGTGACAGATTTTTCTTCCAGTGCTTTAAAGATGTTGCATTGTTGTCTTCTGACTTCTTTTGTTTCAGAAGAGAAGTCTGCTGTCATTCTTATTTTTGTTCCCTTCTATTAAATATTTTTTACCTCTCTGGCTGCTTTTAAGCTTTTCTTCTTATCATCAGTTTTAACCAAGTTCATTGTCTTTTGATGCAGTTTTCTCTATATTTCTTTTGTTTGGAGTTTCTCTTGCATTTGTACATATATAAATTTGGAAAAGTTATGGCTATTACTTCTTTAGATTTTTCTTCTGCCTCCACTCTCCTATTTCGTCTTCTTCAGAGCCTCCAATTACCTATACCTCGGGCTACCTGAAACTGTTCTACAGCTCACTGATGATCTGTTCATTTTTCCCCTTTTTTCTCTCTGTTTCATTTTGGGTAATTCCATGTTATGCGTAAAGTTTGCCCACCTTTCCTTCCATTGCGTCTGATCTGCTAGTAATCCTGTCTGGTGTATTTTTCGTCTCTAGAAGTGCAACTTGAGTCTTTTTTGTTGTTGTTCCATGTTGCCCTTAACATGTTCATGTTTTCCTCTACTTTCCTGAACACATGGAATATAGTAATAATAACTTTTAATATCCCCATCTGCTAATTGTGACATCTACCAGTTCTGGGTCTGTTTCTATTGATTGACTTTTTCCTCCTGGTTAGGTGTTATATAACTTTGCTGTTTTGCATGACTGTCTTTTTTCCCCTCCTGGTTAAATGTTGCATAACTTTCCTATCTTTTGCATGTCTAGTAATTTGTTATCACTAGACATTGTGAATTTTATGTGTTGGATGCTGAATATTCTTGTACTTTAAAACATTAATGAGCTTTGTTCTGGGACACAGTGAAGTTACTTGGAATTAGTTTGATTCTTGCAAGACTTGTTTCTATGCTTTGTTAGGTGTGATCAGAGCAGCTACTTTCTCCCCACTATTGAATACACTTCTGAATATCTAGCTTGATGCTCTTTGTATGAGTGAGGTTTTTCTTAACATGGCTGGTGGGAACATGAACTATTAATGCCCCTGTGTGAATTCTGGGGATTTCTTTTTTTTTCACCTTCTTGGTTAGTTTTTTCCTAGCCTTGGGTAGGGTCCTCACATTGACCAGTTCTCAGATGAAGACTTAAGGGGGATCTCTGGGATCTTTTGTGCAGCTCTCTTCTCTCCTATCCCTAGAGTGTGTACTATAGCCATCACATAGCCCTTGAACTCCCAACCTGTTTCCTTACCTCAGAGTATCTGTTGGGCCCCACCTAAGGCCCTCTTACTGGCTCTCTGACAGAGACTCTTTCCAGGCAGCAGGCGAGAACACATGTAGGGCTCACCTCATTTGTTCCCTTATCTCAGGGATCACGTCCTGAGCTGTCCAGTGTCCAGTATCTGAAAATTATTGTCTTATAAAAATTGTTGTTTTGTGTATTTTATCTGGTATTTTTAGTTGCTTAAGGATGGAGCCTAAATCTGATCCCTGTTACTCTATCTTAGCTGGAAGCCCATTGACTCCTAGTGAAATGAATAGTTTTTGGTATGTGTATCAGTCTTACGTTTCCCTTTTCACTTTGAATCTTTTGATGCTTTTTATCAAATTATAAAGCTTAATGGTAGGCGCCAATCATTTCTAAGTTGGATCCTCCTTAGGAAAGTCGCTGTCATTTGGCTTTAAAAGGAGAGAGAAATGTATTTTGAAACTATAATGTATTTTACCACTATTTACATATAGAAAAGAGTGCGTGTGTAGATCATGCACTTGCCTTCAGCCGTTCTTTTGCTCAGCTCTGCCTCTTGAAGCAAGCAGGGGCTCAGGCTTATTAGAGTTGAACGGGCATGTCTTTGCTCATGCGGTTCTCTTATAAAAAAGCTAGACACTTAACGCTTGCTTGGTGGTTTGAAATGAAGGAGGGGGATGGGGCTTTTCTTCTTCCCTTTCACCCAGTGGACCCGTGGTCAGGTCACATGAGAAGCGGGGTGGCCGAGAGAGGGATAGGGCAGATGGAAGCACATGTTTCCCAAGAGACGCTTCTCGTGGTGCGTGGTCACAGGGGCCAGTTTTGTTTCATGCTTCTCGCGGTACGTGGTCTCGGGGGCCAGTTTTGTTTCATGCTTCTTGCAGTGTGTGGTCATGGGGGGCAGTTTTGTCTCATGGTGGCTCCTGTAGCTGGTAGGGCAGGAAGCTTACATTATTTCCCCTTTCCCTTTCGCCCTCCTTATCCCAGGAGGGTAAAGGAATCCCATTTCCCTGAATGCAGGATTAAAGTGGTAGAGATTCACTTGGGCTGCTTGATAGTTTTCATCAGGATCTTTTTTAATGATCCTTGTAACATGCATCAAAAGGCCCCACAATGGCTTTTTAGAAATAACCTTTTGTGTGAGGATAGAGGATGCTGGAATAAGACAAGAAAAATTTCAAAGGACCAGCCAATAGATTGAATTTTCTCTTTGAGTTGAAACCTTGAAACAGTCCTCAAAACTAATTGCCTGTCCATTCTTTACCAAAAAAGAAAATCTTAATGAAACTTCCTTTCTTAGTTAATATTCCAGGGCTTTTCAGCAATAGTCATAGGTTAATTCCTGTCTGCTCATGCTTGTATTAATGTGGAAGACAACAGCATTTCACGTTTGTCAGTTTAATATTTCTTCATGTGTTTGAAGTGTAACATACTGATTTCATCAGTGTGTTTATGCTGATTAGTGAACTGAAATTAAAAGACGCTTACTCCTTGGAAGAAAAATTATGTGACCAACCTAGATAGCACATTCAAAAGCAGAGACATCACTTTGCCGACTAAGGTCCGTCTAGTCAAGGCTATGGTTTTTCCACTGGTCACGTATGGATGTGAGAGTTGGACTGTGAAGAAGGCTGAGCACCGAAGAATTGATGCTTTTGAACTGTGGTGTTGGAGAAGACTCTTGAGAGTCCCTTGGACTACAAGGAGATCCAACCAGTCCATTCTGAAGGAGATCAACCCTGGGATTTGTTTGGAAGGAATGATGCTAAAGCTGAAACTCCAGTACTTTGGCCACCTCATGCAAAGAGTTGACTCATTGGAAAAGATTGTGATGCTGGGAGGGATTGGGGGCAGGAGGAGAAGGGGACGACCGAGGATGAGATGGCTGGATGGCATCACTGACATGATGCACGCGAGTCTGAGTGAACTCCAGGAGTTGGTGATGGACAGGGAGGCCTGGCATGCTGCGATTCATGGGGTCACAAAGAGTTGGACACGACTGAGCGACTGAACTGAACTGAACTGAATAGCAAATACCTATTTCTTACATACTCAGATTTTCTGAATCATTTTATTTATTTCTGGCTGTGCTATGTCTTTGTTGCCATGCGGACTTTTCTCTAGTTGCAGTGAGCAGGGGCTATTCCTCGTTGCAGCATGCAGTCTTCTCATTCCAGTAGCTTCTCTTGTTGCAGAGCGTGGGCTCTAGAGCGCTTGGGCTTCAGCAGCTGTGGCACGTGGATGCAGTATTTCCAGCTCCCCAGCTCTAGACCCTAGGTCAATAGTTGTGGTGCATAGGCTTAGTTGCTTCATGCCATGTGACATCTTCCCAGATCATTGAACCTGTGTCTAGGAGATACAGGTTGGTGCCAAAGTAATTGCAGTTTTGCATTGTTGAACTTTGCCATTTGATCCTGGATTACATTCTTAAATGTGGTTATGTTATATATCATTTTAATGTGCATTTCTCTTTGTGTGTGTGTGTTTTTTTTTTGCTAGTGACTTATTGCTTGCTGTTTATTTTATNCAGTTTTGCATTATTGAACTTTGCCATTTGATCCTGGATTACATTCTTAAATGTGGTTATGTTATATATCATTTTAATGTGCATTTCTCTTTGTGTGTGTGTGTTTTTTTTTTGCTAGTGACTTATTGCTTGCTGTTTATTTTATATTTATTTTAGACTATAGAAATGATGTTAGACAAAAAGCAAATTCAAGTGACTCTTTCATTAACGTTCAAAATGGGTCATAAAGGAGTGGAGACAACTTGCAACAATGTGTTTGGCCCAGGAACTGCTAATGAATGTACAGTGCAGCGGTGGTTCAAGAGGTTTTGCAAAGGAGATGAGTCTTGAGGATTAGGAGCATAGTGGCTGGCCATCTGATGAATGAGAGCCATTATCGAAGCTGATCCTCTTACACCCACACGAGAAATTGCACAAGAACTCAAAGTGGATCATTCTATGATCATTTGACGTTTGAAGCAAATTGGAAAGGTGAAAACACTTGATGAGTGGGTGCCTCATGAGCTGACCAAAATTTAAAAAATCGTTGTTCTGAAGTGTTGTCCTCCCATATTCTGTGGAACAACAAACCATTTCTTGATCAGGATGTGATGTGCGATGAAAAGTGGATTTTATATGACAACCAGCAACAACCAGTGCAGTGGTTAGACCAAGAAGATGCTCCAGAGCACTTCCCAAAGCCAGCTTGGCACCAGAAAAAGGTCATGGTCACTGTTAGGTGGCCTGCTGCTGGTCTCATCCACTAGAGCTTTCTAAATCCCGGCAAAGCCATTACATCTGAGAAGTGTGCCCAGCAAGCTGATGCGATACACTGAAAACTGCTTGCCTGCAAGCTGGTACTGGTCAACAGAAAGGGCCCAGCTCTCCACAACAGTGGCCGACTGCACAATGTACAACCAAAAGCTATACAAGCTGCAAAAGCCGAGAGAACTGGGCTACAAAGTTTTGCTTCATCTGCCATATTCCACCTGACCTCTTGCCAACTGACGACCACTTCTTTAAGCGTCTTGACAACTTTTTGCAGGGAAAAGTCTTGACAACTTTTTGCAGGGAAAATGCTTTCGCAACCAGCAGGAAGCAGAAAATGCTTTCCAAAAGTTTGTTGAATCCTGAAGCATGGATTTTTATGCTACAAGAATAAACAAACTTATTTCTTATTGGCAAAAATGTGTTGACTGTCATGATTCCTATTTAATAAAGATGTATTTGAGCCTAGTTATAATTGTTTAAAATGCATGGCCCAAAATTGCAATTACCTTTGTAGCAACCACTGAGCCACCAGGGAAACCCCCATATTCAAGTTTTTCATCTCCTTTGGGGACATTATTTAGTTTTTCAGGTCTGATTTCCAAAATCTTTTTGTTCATTTTAAGTTGTGTAAACTACATCTGGAAACAGAATTTGAAAAGACAGTTGATGAGTAATGAGCATTAGAAAATAAGTATCTTGTGATTTTGGTATGCTGCATTTCTTTGGGTGAATTAAACCCATTTGTGTTGATGTGTATTGGGCTGTTTTGTACAGTTTTCCTAAGGACTCTTTGTTCTTACTGTAAACATGTAGTGTGTTAGTCACTCAGTCTTGTCCAACTCTTTGTGATCTCATGGACTGCAGTCCTCCAGGTTCCTCTGTCCATGGAATTCTCCAGGCAAGAATATTGGAATGGGTTTCCATTCGCTTCTCCAGGGTATCTTCCTGACCCAGGGATCAAACTTGGGTGTCCTATGTTGCAGGCAGATTCTGTACTGTCTGAGCCACCAGGAAAACCTCATGCACAAATATCTGTACATATTTGTGCAGGTGTACATATATAATATTTCTCAAAACAGTCCTTTTCAAACTAATCTTGGAATGAGGTGTTGGTCTTATATCTGTGAGTTACTTGATGGGGAAAACAGGGTACTATTTAGCAATAACTTTCATCTCTTCCAGATGTCACAGCCATTCCTTTCTGTTGGGAGTTCAAGCTGTTTCTGTTTTTAAGAATTAGGCAATGTATTCTGTTTTGACTGTTGAATATGTTGAGGTGTGTGGTGATTTGTCTTCAGTCTAGTCCTCTGTTTTGCCCAAAGGAACGGAAGGATGAGATCGCCACTGTGGAGACTATCAACAATGGCAAGTCCATCTTTGAGGCCCACTGGGACATTGACACTTCGTGGCAGTGCCTGGAGTACTATGCAGGGTTGGCAGGATCCATGGCCGGTAAGCCCACACCTGGCCTTCTGTGACCAGCTTAAAGGAGGCAGGAGAGCAGAGTCTGGTGGAGTAGGGCATAGATTTTGGAGTTAAGACAGACCTAAGTTAAAATCTTGGACTTAACACTCTCGACTTGGGTGTCACTGAGAATTACTTTATCTTTATTTAAATGAGAGATTTTCCCCATCTTATTGGTTATTAGAAGGATTAGATGAAATGATTTATTGGGTTGTAGTTTTTCCATAACATTGTATGGAAAAATCTGAACAAACGTTTTGCCCAGCCCAGTATATAAAGCACCTAAGCTTGCAGCTAAGGTGTAGACAAGGTTGTGCAAAAACCAGTTCTTGCAAGACTCAGTGAGTGCATCATATTTATTAGCTTTACCTACTCAGCAACAAATTTTCTTTTACTGTCTAGGAAGTGTCCGTCAGTTCACATGTTGGCTGGGTTGGCCAGGCCCAGGAGGTCAGTGGGGGTGAGAAGGCTGAGGTTCAGGGTCCTGGGACTGTTTAGCTGCCAAGTCTCTCCCCATTTCTGTTCCATTTCATCTGAGTTATGTAGTGGATGCTTGGTAAATTTTTAGAGGATTATATTGAGTTGAATGAACATTAGCTTGAAGGATAATAAGGATTCTTTATGTGGCGAGAACATGTAGAAGCAGTGTAAAAATAACTAGAATGAACAAAAGACCAGAGGCGCAGTGAGCCCAGTGGCTGGGGGATGAGAGGTGGGTGAGTCCAGACGCTGGTGAACTCTTGGGGCAGGCGGCCCTACACTGTTCTCTGCCCTCTCTGCCCACTTAGGCGAACACATCCAGCTCCCAGGTGGATCCTTTGGTTACACCAGAAGGGAACCACTAGGGGTGTGTGTTGGAATAGGAGCGTGGAACTACCCCTTTCAGATCGCCTGCTGGAAGTCGGCTCCGGCTCTGGCTTGTGGTAAGAATGGCTTATTCTTCCGCCTGTGAGCTACCCTTTCTCCCTGGCATGATTTCACCCCTACCCTGCCCCCTAGGGAGCTTTGAGGTTATACATTATTCCCATTTTTATTTATTTTTGTTCATGGGAAGGAAAAAGCTAATTTTGGTCTTGGGAGATTTTATTATTATTTTTACTGTCAAATGAATTAGATTTGTGATACTTGAAAGTTCTCTTCCTTTATGGACAAGAATTCTGAGCATCAAATTCTGTGTAGCAGGTAGCACTTGAAAGTTTGACTTCATTTAGGAAGCAAAAGATAAACTTCTTCATTTGTGTCTTAAGAGAAATGAAAGACAAAGTTTCCATTAGAGAAGCTTTAGTTGATTAACAAAAAGATTTCTTGCACTATTTAAAGAGAAGAATCTCTGGGAAAAGAAGACATTATGTCTTAGAAAAAACTCTCAGGTTAAAAGAGCTCTAGTATTAAAACACTGTATTGAAATGCAGCTTTTTTCTTGTTGCTGCTTCATGTTCATTTTACACATTTCTCTGTGATAGAGGAGAAATAGAATTAAGTTACTAGCCTGTGGACTCTCATCAAATTAATTAACCTTATCTTCAGTTTCAGCTTTTATAGAATGGGTCTAATCATACCTGCTTCATATTGCTGTTGCAAATGTTAAATGAGGCTAATATATGTGAAAAGCTGTAGATAAGTAAGGTATTACTGGTTGAGACATTGCAAGTGTGTGTGGCTTGGTCTGTTTCATGAGAGAAACTAAGGAGGGAAGAACAAGATAGGTTTACTTATGCATAATAATTTTTGGCCTAGCATTTGATGGGGAACAGGAAACAGANTCGCTTCTCCAGGGTATCTTCCTGACCCAGGGATCAAACTTGGGTGTCCTATGTTGCAGGCAGATTCTGTACTGTCTGAGCCACCAGGAAAACCTCATGCACAAATATCTGTACATATTTGTGCAGGTGTACATATATAATATTTCTCAAAACAGTCCTTTTCAAACTAATCTTGGAATGAGGTGTTGGTCTTATATCTGTGAGTTACTTGATGGGGAAAACAGGGTACTATTTAGCAATAACTTTCATCTCTTCCAGATGTCACAGCCATTCCTTTCTGTTGGGAGTTCAAGCTGTTTCTGTTTTTAAGAATTAGGCAATGTATTCTGTTTTGACTATTGAATATGTTGAGGTGTGTGGTGATTTGTCTTCAGTCTAGTCCTCTGTTTTGCCCAAAGGAACGGAAGGATGAGATCGCCACTGTGGAGACTATCAACAATGGCAAGTCCATCTTTGAGGCCCACTGGGACATTGACACTTCGTGGCAGTGCCTGGAGTACTATGCAGGGTTGGCAGGATCCATGGCCGGTAAGCCCACACCTGGCCTTCTGTGACCAGCTTAAAGGAGGCAGGAGAGCAGAGTCTGGTGGAGTAGGGTATAGATTTTGGAGTTAAGACAGACCTAAGTTAAAATCTTGGACTTAACACTCTCGACTTGGGTGTCACTGAGAATTACTTTATCTTTATTTAAATGAGAGATTTTCCCCATCTTATTGGTTATTAGAAGGATTAGATGAAATGATTTATTGGGTTGTAGTTTTTCCATAACATTGTATGGAAAAATCTGAACAAACGTTTTGCCCAGCCCAGTATATAAAGCACCTAAGCTTGCAGCTAAGGTGTAGACAAGGTTGTGCAAAAACCAGTTCTTGCAAGACTCAGTGAGTGCATCATATTTATTAGCTTTACCTACTCAGCAACAAATTTTCTTTTACTGTCTAGGAAGTGTCCGTCAGTTCACATGTTGGCTGGGTTGGCCAGGCCCAGGAGGTCAGTGGGGGTGAGAAGGCTGAGGTTCAGGGTCCTGGGACTGTTTAGCTGCCAAGTCTCTCCCCATTTCTGTTCCATTTCATCTGAGTTATGTAGTGGATGCTTGGTAAATTTTTAGAGGATTATATTGAGTTGAATGAACATTAGCTTGAAGGATAATAAGGATTCTTTATGTGGCGAGAACATGTAGAAGCAGTGTAAAAATAACTAGAATGAACAAAAGACCAGAGGCGCAGTGAGCCCAGTGGCTGGGGGATGAGAGGTGGGTGAGTCCAGACGCTGGTGAACTCTTGGGGCAGGCGGCCCTACACTGTTCTCTGCCCTCTCTGCCCACTTAGGCGAACACATCCAGCTCCCAGGTGGATCCTTTGGTTACACCAGAAGGGAACCACTAGGGGTGTGTGTTGGAATAGGAGCGTGGAACTACCCCTTTCAGATCGCCTGCTGGAAGTCGGCTCCGGCTCTGGCTTGTGGTAAGAATGGCTTATTCTTCCGCCTGTGAGCTACCCTTTCTCCCTGGCATGATTTCACCCCTACCCTGCCCCCTAGGGAGCTTTGAGGTTATACATTATTCCCATTTTTATTTATTTTTGTTCATGGGAAGGAAAAAGCTAATTTTGGTCTTGGGAGATTTTATTATTATTTTTACTGTCAAATGAATTAGATTTGTGATACTTGAAAGTTCTCTTCCTTTATGGACAAGAATTCTGAGCATCAAATTCTGTGTAGCAGGTAGCACTTGAAAGTTTGACTTCATTTAGGAAGCAAAAGATAAACTTCTTCATTTGTGTCTTAAGAGAAATGAAAGACAAAGTTTCCATTAGAGAAGCTTTAGTTGATTAACAAAAAGATTTCTTGCACTATTTAAAGAGAAGAATCTCTGGGAAAAGAAGACATTATGTCTTAGAAAAAACTCTCAGGTTAAAAGAGCTCTAGTATTAAAACACTGTATTGAAATGCAGCTTTTTTCTTGTTGCTGCTTCATGTTCATTTTACACATTTCTCTGTGATAGAGGAGAAATAGAATTAAGTTACTAGCCTGTGGACTCTCATCAAATTAATTAACCTTATCTTCAGTTTCAGCTTTTATAGAATGGGTCTAATCATACCTGCTTCATATTGCTGTTGCAAATGTTAAATGAGGCTAATATATGTGAAAAGCTGTAGATAAGTAAGGTATTACTGGTTGAGACATTGCAAGTGTGTGTGGCTTGGTCTGTTTCATGAGAGAAACTAAGGAGGGAAGAACAAGATAGGTTTACTTATGCATAATAATTTTTGGCCTAGCATTTGATGGGGAACAGGAAACAGAATTGTTTTTTTTTTAATTTTTAATTTTATATTGTGTATAGCTGATTAACAGTGTTGTGATAGTTCAGGTAAACAGTGAAGAGACTCAGCCAATCACATATCCATGTATCCATTCTACCGCAAACTCCCCTCCCATCCAGGCTGCCATATAACATTGAGTAGAGTTCCGTGTGCTCCGCAGTAGGTCCTTGTTGGTTATCAGTTTGAAATACAGCAGTGTGTACATGTTGATCCCAAACTCCCTAACTATCCCTTCCCTCCATCCTTCCCCACTGGCAACCATAAGTTAATTTTCTAAGACTGTGAGTCTGTGTCTGTTATTTTATAAATAAATTCATTTGTATCATTTCTGTTTAGATTTCACATATAAGGGATGTCTTACAGTGTTTCTCAGCTGGAGTTGTTCTTGAAGTGTCCTCCTTGTCCAGTCTTCAGAGGATCTTCAGCTTTAAAAAATCTTTCTGGGTCTTTGTCTCCGTAATGCAGGTAACGCCATGGTCTTTAAACCTTCTCCCTTCACACCCGTGTCCGTGCTGCTGCTGGCTGAAATCTATACTGAGGCTGGAGTCCCTCCTGGGCTCTTCAACGTGGTGCAAGGAGGGGCTGCCACAGGCCAGTTCCTGTGTCAGCATCGTGATGTGGCCAAAGTCTCCTTCACTGGAAGCGTGCCCACCGGCTCAAAGGTGAGAGTGAGACAGTAGGGGCATCTGGTTATGACATCTCGATGTGGCTCTGCCAGGCCTCCCCATAGTGTGTGTTGGAGGCTTCGCCTCTGATTTTACCTAGCTTGTATTGGCAGGGAGGCTGTACCTATCATTGGGCCAAAGTCTGAAGTGTACGTGAGAAGTGTGAAGGAGTAGTTAGAGTCGCTCAGTGTGGTAGGCTCGCTGGGCACGGGAGTCATCTTCTGCCTGAGAGGTCAGACCCTGGGCTGCAACTTGTATTCTTCATTGACCTACCTCATCTGTAGCTGCTGCCTCTGAATAAAGGGTGTTTTCCCAGTTTGTTCAGATTCATCATTTTGACCTTAATTTGTGCTCTGAGTTCTGTCAGCCTGGAACACAGTTACAGCAATAAAAAAGAATTTCTGCCCATGACAGATGAATTGACAGGTTGTCTTAAATGAACTCCCTCTTAAGAATATGCAGTTCTGTAGACTGTCTTCAGTGTTCTGGAAAAGACCACTTCAAGTAGACTAAGGACAGAGTATATTGGGAATGAGGCTGCAGGTCACACGTAGTTCAGCATGACTTTGCAGGGTCATGGTCTAGTTAACCTAGCCTGTAATCTCATGGGTGTTAACTTCTTGATGATTTTGTTCTTGTTCTATAAGATCATGGAGATGTCTGCTAAAGGAATCAAACCTGTTACCCTGGAACTTGGAGGCAAGTCTCCACTTATCATCTTCTCGGATTGTGACATGAAGAATGCTGTAAAGGGGGCTCTGATGGCCAACTTCCTTACTCAAGGCGAGGTGTGTACCTGACCCTGAAAGAGGTTTAGAGGGGGTCTTCACCTTTCATGCCACAGCATGTTTGTTTTTTTGAATTTATTTATTTTTTAATTTGAAGGTAATTGCTTTATAGAATTTTGTTGTTTTCTGTCAAACCTCAGCATGCATCAGCCATAGGTATACATATATCCCCTCCCTTTTGAACCTCCCACAGCCTGTTTTAAAGCTTGTTATTTTGAAATAATTTCAGACTTACAGAAAAGTTACACAGATAATACGAAGAATTCCCATATACCTTTGAACTGGGTTCTTTAGTGTTAACATTTTATCACATTTACCATTCTGTCTGTCTTTTCATGGGTTTCCCTGATGGCTCAGACAGTAAAGAATCTGACTTGCAATACAGGAGACCTGGGTTCAATTCCTGGGTCAGGAAGACTCCCTGGACAAGGGAATGGCAACCGACTCCAGTATTCTTGCCTGGAGAATGCCATGGCAGAGTATCCTTCTGGGCTCCAGTCCCTGGGGTTGCAAAGAGTTGGACACGACTGAGCAGCTAACACTTTCACTTCTCACCTACTGTCTGTGCATGCATATGCGTGTTACTGTATTTTTCTGAACTGTTTGAAAGTTGCAGCCAGAAGATCTGTAACCTCTCCATTCATATATGTATTTCTCAAAAAAAGTGAAAGTGAAGTCGCTGAGTCGTGTCCGACTCTTTGCGACCCCATGGACTGTAGCCTACCAGGCTCCTCTGTCCATGGGATTTTCCAGGCAAGAGTACTGGAGTGGGTTGCCATTTCCCTTTCCAGGGGATCTTCCCAACCCAGGGATTGAACCTGGGTCTCCTGCATTGCAGAGAGATACTTTACCATCTGAGCCACCGGGGAAGCCTATTGCTTTCTCTTAAATAAGCACAATATGGTTAGTAGAATCCGTAAGTTGGTGTTAATGTAATACTGTTATTCAATCGTAACCCTTACTCAGATTTCTGCATTTGTTTGACTAATGTTCTTTTAGAAACAGCTTCTTTTTTGCTGGTTCAAGATTTAATCCAGGAAGACGTGTTACATTTGCTTGTGGTGTCTCTTTAATCTCATTTAATCTGGAATAGTTCTAAAGTCATTCTGATCTTTCAGTACCTTGACATTTTAGAAGAGTCAACCCATTTATTTTGTAAAATGTTCCTCATTTTGGCTCTGTTTAGTTGTTTTGTTTTGTTTTTTTAATTGGATTCAGTTTATGGCTTTTTGGCAAAACGCCACAAAAAATGGTATTTTACAGTGGTGTCATTGACTTTGATCACGTACTTCAGTTGGGTCTTTATTAGTGAAGTTGTTGTTTTCTCCTTTGAGGTTAATAAATGTCTTGTGGGAGATCAAGTGAGACTACCTTGTTCCATGTCAAACTTGGATCTACTAGTTTTAGCACCCTTTGATGTTCCCTAGAACATTTTTTCCTGGTGGTCACCAAGTGGTCATTTTCCAGTTCTGTTATTCTTTCTGCATTTATTTAGTTTACTGCCTGTTGCAAGAAAGAACTTTCCCCCTGCCTTCCTAGTTTGTTTTCCATTCATTTTCATTCATTTTATCAACATGAACCCATGGATTCTTACCTCATTCTGCGAGTTACTGTTACTATTATTATTTATTTTGATGCTCAAATAATTGAAGATTCTGCTGGCAGGAGCCTCTTTCTGTGACTTTTTGATATGTCCCCATTGTTCGTTGAGCACTGTTTTACTTCCTGGCATAACAAGGTATTCTAAACACATATTGTGCATTCTGTCATGGAACTCTGGAATGAGCTATTTCTCTAAGAAGACTTGATTGCATTTAATGGCAAACAGTTTTTAGAAACGAAGATCTGGGTGCCAGATGTACTTGTTTCTGCTTCTGTGTCTTCTCAGAATCCAGAGCCAGGGAATACATACTGATATTTGGCATATGTGTATGTATGTACACACATACCTATTTATATCTGTTTATATTAATAACCATAAGTTTATACAGATATTCCAATCATTCCAGTGTTACAAGGTTTGTTTTAGCCTCCTCCTTCCATGTTCATAATTTCCTTCTCTGATAGTGAAACATTTAGCATCCATTACTCACAATGTGTGTAATTGCTCAGTCCTAGAATATGTTTATAATAGTTTCAGATTTGTACTTGCATTACTGTGAAAAATAAACCTTCTAACTATCTTGCAACTTTCTTTCTATAGTTCTTTTTGGTTTTAGCCTAAGGGTATATAGTTAAAATCTGTGTTCAGAAATTAATGGGTCATTACTTCTTTCACTACCCCCTTTAATATGGTTATGATATTCACTTTATTTTAAATTGAGATCTTATTTTTAAATTTATTATTTTATTTTCTTGGCTGCACCACACAGGATATAGGATCTTGCTTAGTTTCCTATCCAGAGGTTGAACCTGGAACCCAGCAATGAAAGCATGGGGTCCTAACCACTGGACCACCAAGGAATTCCTCATTATTTGTGATTTTATTTTATTTTATTTTATTTTTTAAATTTGTGATTTTAAAGACAAACATTGACTATGAAATGCTCTAGATTTTTATTAGACTCGGGATCCCAGTTCTTGATCTGTTTCTACTCTTCAATTCCTTCTACTCTTAACCTCCTGTTCTCAAAATATACAACCAAATTGAGCACCTGAGGTGAGAAAATAGGAGAAGTCTTATGAGTCATGTAGATCTATTAGTTGCCTTAAGGAAATTTAAACAAAAACAAGGCTTAACTTTTATGTCAAGGGGCAGAGAGTTTGTGTGTAGGGTAGCATGCCTTCAATTACATGTGTGATCTGGTTCACTATGGTGATAATTTTTTAGAAATGGAACTAACTTTTAAAGACAGTGTACTCTTTAATTTTAATTTTAATTTTTTTGGCTGCACAGGGTCTTAGCTGCTGCATGTGGGATCTAGTTCCCTGACCAGGGATGGAACCTGTGTCCCTGAATTGGGAGCACAGAGCCTTAACCACTGGACTACCAGGAAGTCCCCTGTTTCTTTTAAATTTAAAGCTGCTGGCTTTTTTTCCCTTTCCCTTTTTTCCCCCTTTGTGCTGTGCTCAGTCATGTCTGACTCTTTGTGATCACATGGACTGTAGCCCATCAGGCTCCTCTGCCCATGGGATTTCCCAGGCAAGTGTACTGGAATGAGTTGCCATTTCCTCCTCCAGGGGGCCGTCCTGACCCAGGGATTGAATGCACGTCTCCTGTGTCTCCTGTACTGCATACAGATTCTTCACTGCTGGGCCACTGGGGAAGCTTTTTGCCCCTTACTCACATAAAATTTGTGTCTGTTTTTTAGGTTTGTTGTAATGGCACAAGGGTATTTGTGCAAAAGGAAATTCTTGATCAGTTTACAGAGGAAGTGGTGAAACAGACCCAAAGGATAAAAATTGGAGATCCCCTTCTGGAAGATACAAGGATGGGTCCCCTCATCAACCGACCACATCTGGAGCGAGTCCTTGGGTTTGTTAAAGTGGCAAAGGAGCAGGTAAGAAACAGGTAGAGGGGAGGGGAGGGGGGATTCCTCCTGGGTTCCTTGCTCTGCGCCCCTTGCTGTGGCCATGTCTGTCTGGGAGCCGTATTCTGCACTGTGCTTGCAGTAGGGTGACTAGGTGTCCATTTGTTCAGGACACAGGTAGCATTTCCAGAGTGCATATTGAGGTTGTGTGTTTAACATAAAGTGTGCATTCTTCTTTTCTTTTTTGGCAGGGTGCTAAAGTGTTATGTGGTGGAGACGTCTTTGTACCTGAAGACCCCAAATTAAAGGATGGGTATTACATAAGACCTTGTGTGTTAAGTATGTCCTCTTCTTGTTTGCTTTTAAACAGTGTGAATTAAATGTTAGATAGAAAAAAAAAGTATTTATAAACTGTACATATGGTGTAGGCAAGGGCCGGAACTGTGCGTCCCCTCTACTCAGATATAAGAAGTAGAAGTTCTCTGTTGCCTTGGAAGCCTCCTGTTTGCCCCTCCTCTTCTTGGATGATGTTATCAGTTACCTGGGACTTAACTAGGTACACACCTGTTGTTGTAGAAGCAAGGCACCCCCAAAAATGAAAATTCATGTTTGATTAAAACTTAAGTAATGAATTTCTTTTCTCAAGAAACTTGGTAAAGAGTGCGTTTTACTTTGAACTTTTAGATCATCGATATAATAAAACTAATTTGTCAGACAGCATACTAATATTAAAACTTAACTGATATAATACTTTTTAGCATCTCCTTTCAGTCTGAGCAGTCCCCTGGTGTGGACAGTCAAGCGTATGGTCGTCCTGCTATTCTCATCCATCTCCTTCCCTCCCGCCTGCGGGTGACACTGTTTTAGACGTTGATGCTCTTAGTGTCTACTATAAAAACACTGCCAGTTTTCTTGGCTTTAAAAAACTATGTATAGATGGAATAATGCTGTGTGATTCCTTACACCTTATCTTGAAGATAGATTCAGCTGATTTTTGTCCCTGAGGTTGATAGTGGTGCCACTTTTCAACACTTGGTATTTGATTCGATTCAGTGTAACCTTTAGCCCTTGCTAAGAAAGAAACTACTGAGGCTCAAAGGCTGTGAATTTAGCATCCATACCATGAATTAGCTTGTAGCTGTTAAAGAAGAGGGAAAACTTCCATTATGTTTTTAAATAGCAAATATAGGTTAAACAATAGTGTATGTGGTATTATCCCAAATCTGGAAAAACACGTATGTGCATGGCACAAGGAAGGAGCAGAGAACATGCATCCTAATATTGATAGTGGATTTATTTCTCTAGATGCTGGATTAAAGGTGATTTTTGTTAAACTCTATGCATTGCTGAATACTACGGATTTTCTGCAGATTCCGTTTGTTTCTTTAATTTTAGTTGGAGGATAATTGCTTTACAGTGTTGTGTTGGTTTCTGCTGTGCAGTGTGAATCAGCCATAAGTGTAGACACACGCCCTCCCTCTTGAGCCTCCTTCCCACACGGCCCCACCCCACCCGTCTCGGCTGGGTTGCGCAGCAGCTCCCCTCTCGCCGTCTGGCCACACGTGTCAGCGCTAGTCTCCCGCCTCGTCCCGCCCTCTGCTTCCTGCCGACCCTCGCAGGTTGTCCACAGGTCTGTATGGTAAAGATGACTGCCTCTGTTCCTGCCCTGCAAGTAGGCGCCTCAGTACCTCTTCTAGATTCCATAAATACGGATTAATATATGATACTTGTTTTTCTCTTTCTGACTGACTTCATGCTGTGTAACAACTTCTAGGTTGATCCCTCTCACTACAACAGACCCAAATTGAGAATGTGTATTTTGCAATTAGGAAAAAAAAATTTTTTTTAAGCTGTGAACCTGTGCAAAGAACAGGGAGCTAACTACCTTCACTGCATCCTAGTGATTCTGAAAGCCTGATTTGTGGTCCACAGTGTCAGTATTGCTTGGAAAACTAGTAGAGGCGGCTTTCTGGTCTCTTCCCTAGGCCCCCAGTGTAACTCTGAGGGGCTAGGACCTCAGGACCTGGCGTTTTGGGAGAATGGATACATGTACATGTGTGCCCGAGTCCATTCGCGCTCCGCCTGGAGCTGCACAGCATCGTTAATCAGCTATAGTCCAATACAAAAGAAAAAGTTCAAAAGGGAAAGAAAGTTGCCGGTTTGTTTTTATGCACATTAAAGTTTGAGACTGACTCCAGAGGCTCAATCTTTAGATTCATTTACTTGATTTGGGGCTAAAGGACAGCGCAGGACCTTTCCTCTTCTCACATACGAGCTGCTGCTTTGTCCCCTCATCTCTTGACTCTGGTATAGAGCTCGGTGCACACAGCGCTGCACTCTGTTATCTGCCTGCGTGAGACGAACTCTATTCTGGGACAGCTGGGTAATGAGCTGTCTTGAATCATTTACTATTCTGACGAAGTTTCCCTAAAAATGGTGCATGGATTATCAGTTTTCAGAGATTTAGATCATACTAAACTATCCTTAGTCGCCACCTAAGATTATTGAATATACCTTCGTAGATGGTTTCAGTGTCCCCAGAGTACACTGTAGCACACAGAGGAGCAAAGAGCTGTTCTTACTTAGTGCATACAAGCTCTGATCGAGTTCTGAGGAGATGTTAGAGTCCTCATCTTTGTAGAAACGTGAGTAGTGGGTTTTTAGCTTTGGCTGGTGTAAAGCTGGTATTTATAGTAGGGCTCTACAGCTGTCTTTCTGCCTCAGCATGTACATATATCACACAGTCTTACGGACGCGTATCTCACTCCTTGCCAGCACCGAGATAAGCTGTCTTTCAGCCACAGTGAGATAAAAGCACCATTCTCTTGAAGATCACTGGGGTTCACTATTGCACATCTAAATATATGAGCTTCTTTAGGTATACATGTGTATTTTAAAAAGTCGAGTGTGAATCTAATCATTTTAGGGAATTGATCACTTAAGTACATTTTCATACTAACTGAACAGCCATTCAGTTATTCTGTTTGTGTTTTTACATTGTATTTCCTTTTGAAAAATACTGTTTCTCCTTCTACTACCACACTTAAGAAAATGTGAAAAAGTGTAAAAAATGTTAATCTTGTATGACATTTTAACAGAAATTGGGATGATATGTACAGTTTGTATTTTTTTCAGTGACTATTCGTCATAAGCATTTGCTTAGTAAATTTTCTTCAAAAAATTACTTTTTAAGGCTTCATAAAAGTTTATCATTGGGGTGTGTTTTGTTCACATAACTCTCTCATCTATTTTGGATGCCTTGTTTGTTGCTTCTCGTTTTTATTGTCACAGGAGTGTTGTGATAGAAATCCTTGTACATATATCCTTGTCTACCTCATTATTTATGTCCTTGAAAGTGAAAGTGTTAGTTGCTCAGTTGTGTCCAATTCTTTGAGACACCGTGAACTGTAGCCCACCAGGCTCCTCTGTCCGTGGAATTTTCCAGGCAAGAATACTGGAGTGGGGAGCCATTCCCTTCTCCAGGGGACCATCCCGACTCAGGGATTAAACTCGAAGCTCCTGTATTGCAGGCAGATTCTTTACTATCTGAGCCATCAGGGAAGCCCTAACTATGTCCTTATGATGAATATTAAAAAAAAAAAAGTAGATTTAGAGTGAACACAAAGGCCATGACTCCTTAATATGTAGTGTTAATCATCATGTAGGAAGGATGCTTTGATTTATAATCACACTGGAAATGTTGCATTGACATTTCTCTAAAGCTGCGTATTTCACTGTTTACTATGAACAAGGAATTTTAACATGCCAGAATGTTAAAAGGAATTCAGATAATTCCTTCACTGATGTTTGGTTTTTAAAATAATGTTTGCAGCTAATTGCCGAGATGACATGACCTGTGTGAAAGAAGAAATCTTTGGACCAGTTATGTCCATTTTATCATTTGACACTGAAGCTGAAGTTCTGGAAAGAGCCAATGACACCACTTTTGGACTAGCTGCTGGTGTCTTCACCAGGTAGGTGGGAAAGGACACTCCACGTAGCTTTGAAGAAATGGGGCTGCTGTGTCTTCTTAGATATTCATCTTATTCCTCCCCTGGAGTTTGCCCTCATTGCATTTGCATCAGCATGTTCTGTCTGCTTCAGGGAGAGTCAGAAGGTGCCAACGTAGCAGCACAGCCAGAACCCTGCTGCTGAGTTTAAATTAAGCTGTTAGCTTTATTGATAGATCCTATTCTTTTTTTCATTCATTCAGTGAATAAATTTAAGTTGCTGATATATATAAAGCATTGTGTTCAGTTTGGTTCAGTCGCTCAGTCGTGTCCGAACAACCGAACAACCCCATGAATCGCAGCACGACAGGCCTCCCTGTCCATCACCAACGCCCGGAGTTCACTCAGACTCAGGTCCATCGAGTCCGTGATGCCATCCAGCCATCTCATCCTCGGTCATCCCCTTCTCCTCCTGCCCCCAATCCCTCCCAGCATCACAGTCTTTTCCAATGAGTCAACTCTTCGCATGAGGTGGCCAAAGTACTGGAGTTTCAGCTTTAGCATCATTCCTTCCAAAGGAATCCCAGGGCTGATCTCCTTCAGAATGGACTGGTTGGATCTCCTTGCAGTCCAAGGGACTCTCAAGAGTCTTCTCCAACACCACAGCTCAAAAGCATCAATTCTTCTGTGCTCAGCCTTCTTCACAGTCCAGCTCTCACATCCATGCATGACCACAGGAAAAACCACAGCCTTGACTAGACGGACCTTAGTTGGCAAAGTAATGTCTCTGCTTTTCAATATGCTATCTAGGTTGGTCATAACTTTTCTTCCAAGGAGTAAGCGTCTTTTAATTTCATGGCTGCAGTCACCATCTGCAGTGATTTTGGAGCCCAAATCTTACCTATTTTGGCTGGATGGTATAAGATTTTAAGACACATTGTGAAGAAATAAGAATTTGACAGTGTTCTGAAACTCTTAGAAGTGATAGTCTCACTTTTCCGGTTAAAGCTGTAGCAAAAGAAACCATGACTAACCAGTGCAGTTTATTTCTTCATAGGGACATCCAGCGTGCCCACAGAGTGGTGGCGGAGCTCCAGGCTGGAATGTGCTTCATTAACAACTATAATGTCAGTCCAGTGGAGCTGCCCTTTGGTGGATATAAGAAGTCAGGTGAGGAGTTGGGAATTGTGAAAAATTCTTGTCTCTGGAGACACTGGTCATAATAGATCAGGTTCCTAAACTTGTATGTGTATCAGAATTACCAAAATCTATATGAATTCCTCGTCCTCCCCAGGCCCACTATATCCATGAGAATGGAAGCCAGGTATCTTTATTTTTTCCAGAAGTTCTCCAGAAGGTTCTGATGTATAAGTTGGCTTGTGCACAGTAGCATTACTTTTTCCCTCACAGTCTATAATTGCTGTAAGCATAAAACCACTTCGAGATGTCCTCACCTTGGCAAGTTTATTATAGTCTGTTAAGGAGATTTGAGTCATTAAGAACATAGCCATTACTTTGAGGTTCTTTTCTTTGGCACTTGCTGATTTCACCAGTTTTGTGAATTGGGCTTCCCTGGTGGCTCAAATGGTAAAGAATCTGCCTGCAATGCAGGAGATCTGGGTTTAATCCCTAGGTCAGGAGGATCCCCTCTAGAAGGGAATGGCCACCACTCCAGTATTCTTGCCTGGAGAATTCCATGGACAGAGGAGCTTGGTGGACAACAGTCCAAGGGGAAGCTAAGAGTCAGACAGCGACTGAGCGACTAAACACTTTGACTATATGAAAATCTGTTTGGACTTTGTAGACGTACCTTTCTAAGAGGCTGACCTCTAGTCTCTTGGCAGGTATTTATAGCCGTCACAGTGTTGGCAAACCATAAATACTGACAAGTGATGGTGAGATGGTGGGTGTTAATTTGACAGTTTCATTTGGTATTGTGTTTGGTATCACCCTGCAGTTCTCTACTCATAGATCTGTAGATTCTTGTCCCTGTGGGGTTACCTGGAGAAGCTGTCACACAGACTCAAATGCAGGGTAGGAATCAAGACTCTGTTTTATTCATTCCTAACCCTCAGTTTGTTTGGAATCTGCAGCTTTGGCCTCAGTGGGGCCCCTGCACCCAGCTCTCCCTTCCTTAATCTGCATCTTTGCATCAGTGCCCATGGATAGTTCTACATGAGATGAGAGGACAGAAGGCTGGCCTAAGGTGCACAGGGAGCGCCATGCTGAGAGGATCTGAAAGGAAACAAAAGCCAGAGAAGGCCCTACCTGGCCTTGAGTGCGTCACTTTTGGAATGGTGCTCCCCGGACACGCAGTTTTGGAGACTGGGCCTAGGCCTTTGGATGCAGAGCCTGCCTCAGGCTGGGCCGGGAGCACAAGGAAGGCTGTCCTTCTAGCATGTAACCTCATCCACTAGTGACTGGGTGGTGTCTTGGCTTTGAGTAGCCTGAGGGCCTATAGGGTCCACTCCCCACATGAGTGGGCAGAGTCTAAATAGTTGGTGCTCCTAAAGAGTCAATATAAGAGGAGGTTACTAAGTGTATTATGTAGTTAGGTTTTAAGTTAGCACTGACTTTTAAAGGCATCAGGTTGATAATTGTTGAGAATGCTCTAATGCTTGATGCGGAAGTCTGAACACTTTGGACCTTAGCCCAGAAGAGTAAATACTAGAAGTTAAGGTTCATACTGGTAAGAAATGAAGCCTAAATGTTTCCCCATCCCTGTCCTTGAAGGCCAGAGGGGCCCTTTCCGCACGTCTGGCTCCACAGTCACAGCCTGCGGGGAGGACTGGCTCCCAGAACCTGTGCTGCTGCGCTCCCCGCCAGCCCGGGAGCAGCCCTGCGCATCTCTGCAGGCCGCCGTGGCTGGGGCCCGTCAGTGACGCGTCCTCGCCCTGTCTCTCTCTTTCAGGATTCGGCAGAGAGAACGGCCGGGTGACAATTGAGTACTATTCGCAGCTGAAGACTGTGTGTGTGGAGATGGGTGACGTGGAGTCTGCTTTTTGAACACATGCAGTGACACCAGTGGATGACGAGAGCCAGATGTCATGCCTGGCAGTGCAGCGCCTGCTGGTTCAGACCCAGAATATCCGTCATTCAGGATAAGAAAATGGTTCAGTGATGCTCTTCATGGCTCAGTCAGTTTCCTAAGTGAAAATGTGCCTGAGTGTCTTTTATATGCTAATCAAGAAAGCTTGATTTTCCTCAAGGCAGATTTCTGTAAATAATCTTTGAGAGTCACTAACAACTTTCCAGAGAACAAGGGGAGGACCAGGAGCCCTCCAGGCTTCCGTGGAGCCCACCCACTCGTGGGTTCATTTTAGCATGCTTTAAAGAATACTTGCCTTTAGAAGTTCCTGGGCGTATCAGAAGAGATTGCTGCTCCTTGGCATTTTTAAGTCCATGGTCCCTTGTCAGTCCACAGAGAAGGCTGATAGTCGGGAGAGTGGGCTTGGCTAACAGGCGGGTCAGTAGGGTGTGGACGCTGCTTGGCCAGAGCCAGCGTATGGTGGTGGTGGTGTTTGGGGGGGAATCAGCTCCAGTCTTTGAGTTACAGCTTGCACTCTTCTGATGGAAAGGTTTCCTTTTAAATGTACAGATCCTTTGTACGCCACTGCAGTATACTGAAACTAAATAAATCACACCGAGAGTCCTCTCAGTGTCATGTTTTGAAGCTAAACACATCTTAGGGCTCTTGGGGGACACAGGATAGGCTAAAGTTAAATGTTTGACAGAGGGTTTGACATTCTTTGCAGTGAGTACACACAGGAAGGCTTCTGTTTCTGTAACGAACTCTCAGTGGCCCACGCAGGCTTCTGGGCTCCGTGTTAAGAACAGGGCCTGTCTTAGAAGGGCAGTCAGTTCTCAGTGACTTCTCAGACTGTTGCAGCAATCCTTACCTTGCTGCCTTACCGTCCTTTCAGGGGAGTAATTCAGGTGTACTAGTATTAGGGTTCTCCAGAGCAGCAGAACCAATAGAGCACTTCAGTAGAGTGCTGCTGCCGTCAAAGGGCAGGAGAAGGACACTCGGCTCCAGCAGAGGGTGGATCTGCCGCTCTTCTGCCTTTGTGTTCTGGTTGGGACGTTGATTGGATTGGATGAGGCCCACCCCCAGTGGAGAAGGCCGTCTGCTTTGCTTATTAGTTCACCAGTTCAAACGCTGATCTCTTCTGGAAACACCCTCATAGACACATTGGGGCATCGTATAGCCCAGTCTGACCAACACATAGAGTTAATCATCACAGTAGCTAAGAGGTGAGGGATGATTCTTGTTACTGGGCCTGCATCTGTGTATGTACTGTGGTGGGAAAACACTGGAATTAGATTCAACTGATACAACTGTTCTCATCCTTTCTTGATAGACAATTGCACAGAGGGTCCTCTCTTGGTGGATACTTGCACACAGGGTCCTCTCTTGGAGGCTACTTGCACACAAGGTCCTCTCTCGGTGGATACTTGCACACAGGGTCCTCTCTTGGTGGATACTTGCACACAGGGTCCTCTCTTGGTGGATACTTGCACACAGGGTCCTCTCTTGGTAGATACTTGCACACATGGTCCTCTCGGTGGATACTTGCACACAGGGTCCTCTCTTGGTGGATATTTGTACAGAGGGTCATGGATACTGAGCAAGGCCAATAGGGATCTCACTTCATGTCTCAGGGGATCCTGGTGTGACTTCAGCAGTAGGAGCCGCTTGGATAAGACAAGTTTCTAGCAATCCCTCTGAAGAGAAAGCAGCTAGGGTGTTCCCTTCTCATCGAATACTCACACTAAACATGAGGAAGTTCTTAGACCTAATTTTTAGATGAAGAAACTCAGAATTGGAAAAGTCTTGACCATAGTTGAGTCATAGGTTGAGGAGTGGGGTTCCAACCCAGGAATGTGGGCTTGTCATTCTTGTGCTTTCTGCTCCTTCCACGATTCCTAGTCCTTAGTTCTGTGTATTCATTTCCTATGACAGTTTACCGCAAATGTGGGGACTTTAAAACAATACCTTTGTTATTTCATATCTCTGGAAGTCAGAAGTCCAGAATGGTTTCGCTGGGCAGATCAGGGTGTTGACAGGGCCCAGCCCCCTCTGTAGGCTCTAGGAGAGAGTCCTCCCGCCTTTTCCAGTCTCTAGAGTGCATTCTATGGCTCCTGACCCCTCCTCTGTCTTTAGCACCAACAGCTTGGCATCGAGTCTCTCCCTGCTTCCCTTGCCCTCCTCTGTGTAGGCAGATCTCCCTCTGTTTCTGGACAGTTGTGACAGCATTGGGGACCGACCAGCTGGCCCATAATTATCTCTCAAGACCCTTAACTTAGTCATATCTGTAAAGACTCCTTTTGCCTTGTAATATTCAGAGGTCCCAAAAATTAGGACGTGGGCATACCTGATGGGGAGCATTATTCCGGCTGCCACCTCAGCCTTGTCCAGTGTGTTCCAGACGTTAACAGCTATTGTATTTCACAGATTGGCCTGAACAAAGATTCTTAGCTGTTAATGAAGCATCTTAGGAAAATAATATATATATAAAATGCATTTAAGAAAACATGATTTAGCTTAGAGGCCAAGCCTGCCTTTGGCTTAGAAGAAATTGTATCATCTAGTTAAATTCTNTACTTGCACACAGGGTCCTCTCTTGGTGGATACTTGCACACAGGGTCCTCTCTTGGTAGATACTTGCACACATGGTCCTCTCGGTGGATACTTGCACACAGGGTCCTCTCTTGGTGGATATTTGTACAGAGGGTCATGGATACTGAGCAAGGCCAATAGGGATCTCACTTCATGTCTCAGGGGATCCTGGTGTGACTTCAGCAGTAGGAGCCGCTTGGATAAGACAAGTTTCTAGCAATCCCTCTGAAGAGAAAGCAGCTAGGGTGTTCCCTTCTCATCGAATACTCACACTAAACATGAGGAAGTTCTTAGACCTAATTTTTAGATGAAGAAACTCAGAATTGGAAAAGTCTTGACCATAGTTGAGTCATAGGTTGAGGAGTGGGGTTCCAACCCAGGAATGTGGGCTTGTCATTCTTGTGCTTTCTGCTCCTTCCACGATTCCTAGTCCTTAGTTCTGTGTATTCATTTCCTATGACAGTTTACCGCAAATGTGGGGACTTTAAAACAATACCTTTGTTATTTCATATCTCTGGAAGTCAGAAGTCCAGAATGGTTTCGCTGGGCAGATCAGGGTGTTGACAGGGCCCAGCCCCCTCTGTAGGCTCTAGGAGAGAGTCCTCCCGCCTTTTCCAGTCTCTAGAGTGCATTCTATGGCTCCTGACCCCTCCTCTGTCTTTAGCACCAACAGCTTGGCATCGAGTCTCTCCCTGCTTCCCTTGCCCTCCTCTGTGTAGGCAGATCTCCCTCTGTTTCTGGACAGTTGTGACAGCATTGGGGACCGACCAGCTGGCCCATAATTATCTCTCAAGACCCTTAACTTAGTCATATCTGTAAAGACTCCTTTTGCCTTGTAATATTCAGAGGTCCCAAAAATTAGGACGTGGGCATACCTGATGGGGAGCATTATTCCGGCTGCCACCTCAGCCTTGTCCAGTGTGTTCCAGACGTTAACAGCTATTGTATTTCACAGATTGGCCTGAACAAAGATTCTTAGCTGTTAATGAAGCATCTTAGGAAAATAATATATATATAAAATGCATTTAAGAAAACATGATTTAGCTTAGAGGCCAAGCCTGCCTTTGGCTTAGAAGAAATTGTATCATCTAGTTAAATTCTCCTGGAATCTTTTTTTCTCCACTAGTATTTTGATTCACTTTTGAAAGTTAAGCAGAAAGTTTCTTTCTTTCTCCCTCCTCCCATCTAATCTGATCTTCTGGAGGTAACTGCTGTTAATATTTGGGTGCATATCTTTCCCAAGATTTTCTTAGAAGTAATAACTATTAACNGGTGGATACTTGCACACAGGGTCCTCTCTTGGTGGATACTTGCACACAGGGTCCTCTCTTGGTAGATACTTGCACACATGGTCCTCTCGGTGGATACTTGCACACAGGGTCCTCTCTTGGTGGATATTTGTACAGAGGGTCATGGATACTGAGCAAGGCCAATAGGGATCTCACTTCATGTCTCAGGGGATCCTGGTGTGACTTCAGCAGTAGGAGCCGCTTGGATAAGACAAGTTTCTAGCAATCCCTCTGAAGAGAAAGCAGCTAGGGTGTTCCCTTCTCATCGAATACTCACACTAAACATGAGGAAGTTCTTAGACCTAATTTTTAGATGAAGAAACTCAGAATTGGAAAAGTCTTGACCATAGTTGAGTCATAGGTTGAGGAGTGGGGTTCCAACCCAGGAATGTGGGCTTGTCATTCTTGTGCTTTCTGCTCCTTCCACGATTCCTAGTCCTTAGTTCTGTGTATTCATTTCCTATGACAGTTTACCGCAAATGTGGGGACTTTAAAACAATACCTTTGTTATTTCATATCTCTGGAAGTCAGAAGTCCAGAATGGTTTCGCTGGGCAGATCAGGGTGTTGACAGGGCCCAGCCCCCTCTGTAGGCTCTAGGAGAGAGTCCTCCCGCCTTTTCCAGTCTCTAGAGTGCATTCTATGGCTCCTGACCCCTCCTCTGTCTTTAGCACCAACAGCTTGGCATCGAGTCTCTCCCTGCTTCCCTTGCCCTCCTCTGTGTAGGCAGATCTCCCTCTGTTTCTGGACAGTTGTGACAGCATTGGGGACCGACCAGCTGGCCCATAATTATCTCTCAAGACCCTTAACTTAGTCATATCTGTAAAGACTCCTTTTGCCTTGTAATATTCAGAGGTCCCAAAAATTAGGACGTGGGCATACCTGATGGGGAGCATTATTCCGGCTGCCACCTCAGCCTTGTCCAGTGTGTTCCAGACGTTAACAGCTATTGTATTTCACAGATTGGCCTGAACAAAGATTCTTAGCTGTTAATGAAGCATCTTAGGAAAATAATATATATATAAAATGCATTTAAGAAAACATGATTTAGCTTAGAGGCCAAGCCTGCCTTTGGCTTAGAAGAAATTGTATCATCTAGTTAAATTCTCCTGGAATCTTTTTTTCTCCACTAGTATTTTGATTCACTTTTAAAAGTTAAGCAGAAAGTTTCTTTCTTTCTCCCTCCTCCCATCTAATCTGATCTTCTGGAGGTAACTGCTGTTAATATTTGGGTGCATATCTTTCCCAAGATTTTCTTAGAAGTAATAACTATTAACTAACCCTGTATCTTGATGAAGCCATGTATAAATGTATTCAGCTCATGTTCCTTCATATGCATTTTAGGATTTCTTTGGTTGACAAATTCCTGTGGGAAAGCATCATTTAACGGCTCTTGATAGAAACTGTCTTGGAGTTGTATTAATGGGAAAGAGGAAAACCAAGACTCATGTTGGCTCACTCCTTTGCAGTAGCTCAGAGTGCTGATCACTCAGTGATTCCATATAGAAGCAGTTGCTCACTTGGGCAGGTCTTTTTCAGATAAAAGGTAGCCATTGGGCCCCTTCTTTCCACCAGCTCCTCTATTTCTTACCTTAGAGTCTCTTGCTGCCTAAGGCAAGAATCTGGCAGAATGAAAGTTGGTTACAGTTTCCTGACAGCAGGGTGGAAGCCATCCTACCAGGAGCTTCCAGAGATGGGGATTTGGACAGCCTCGAGCCCTTGCCTGCTTCTTACAATGGCAATTTCCGCCATGGCTTCTCCAAAGTGCCTAGTTCTGAATTTGGCTTTCATTTGAAGTAAAAATAATTCCTTGGTTTTTAAATACCTAAAGATCTATGTTTTTCTTTCTAGGGTATTGAGGTGAAAAAATCCGCAAAGGGGAAAAAGGCTTAGCAGTTAAGAGATGCTGTGAAAAACTATCAAGTCAGATCAGCAGTGAGCAGTCTCCTCACTGTAAACTAGAATTACTCATGCTTTGCTTAAAACCGACTGTGGCTTTTAGTTAGAACACAATCCACGTTCCTTACCGTGCCCACCGTGCCCTGCGATCTTACTGCTGCCACATCCTCTGTTCACTTGCGCGTTACTCTGCCAGACTTGTTCTTGCCTCAGGAACCTCACGTTCACTGTCCCTCTTCCCCAGAGAGCATGTCTTCCCAGATTTCCCTTGGTCTCCCTATAAGCTCCTGAAAGCCCCAAACTAAACATTTATCTCCTTAAATCTACAGTAGCTACACACACCCTCATCCCACTATGCTATTTTATTTACTTCAAAGCATTGATCACTATTTGAGATTACATGCTTATTACATCTTCTCTGGCTAGAATGGAAACTAAAAGCCAGAACTGTCATGCCACTGGGCTCACAAGAAGTACTCAGTGTTTGTGTAGGCGAACGGATTAGAAGGGTGGGGTAGAGCCCTGGTACACAGTATGGTCCCAGGGCAGTAGGCCTATGAATCAAGAGTCTATTTTCACAAGATCCCCAGGAGATTCATCCCACCCTCTCCCTCTCCCTCAGAGGCCAAAAGTCTGTACTATATATCTGTGTCTCTTTTGTTGTCTCACATACAGGGTCATCATTACTATCTTTCTAAATTCCATATATATGTGTCAGTATACTGTATTGGTGTTTTTCTTTTTGGCTTACTTCATTCTGTATAATCGGCTCCAGTTTCATCCATCTCATTAGAACTGATTCAAATTTATTCTTTTTAATGGCTGAGTAATACTCCATTGTGTAATGTACCACAGCTTTCTTATTCATTCATCTGCTGATGGACATATAGGTTGTTTCCATGTCCTGGCTATTATAAACAGTGCTGCAATGAACATTGGGGTACATGTGTCTCTTTCAATTCTGGTTTCCTCGGTGTGTATGCCCAGCAGTGGNGAAGTTGGGCGTTCTTTGTGAGCAGTGCCAGTCACGCGGTAAAGAAGACAAAGTCTGTCTGTAGATGCAGGATGGAAGGCATCTTGTGACTCTGAAGGTTTGCTGCCCCCTGCCCCCATGTCCCCAAGGACAGCACAGTGTGCAGTTCTTGGTGGCCACCCATCCAGGCAGGACGGCAGCAGCCGTGTCTCCCTGAGGCCTGGACCCCAAGGATGCCCTGAGACCCTGTTATGCTACGAACCCCTCTTCTTGCTCAGGGTAGGGTACTGGAGATTTTACAAAAGAACCATGACAAAGTCTTGCAAAGATAACTGAAAACATTTTGCATTATTTCTCTCCAATCTTGAAACTCAGCCCTTTGATGTTTGTTTCTGGGTTATTTTGGCTTTCTTCCTCCATCTTTTTCTTGCCTCCCCTGAGGACACTTTCTCTCTCAACACACACACCCGAAATGGCCCAAATGCTCGTTATGAGGAAGGGAGAGAGTGGAGAAGTCTGTCGAGGGAGAGCCTGCTCACTGATGCGCTTCCCACTCATCAGGGAGCCCTGTCCCCCTCGGGGTGTCTGCAGGGAACAGCCAGACAGCATCTGGGCAGAACAGGCCTTGCCGGAGAGGGGTGGGCATGAGGCGGCCAGTGAGGGTCTGGGAGGCTCTGTGGCTGTTGGATCATGATGACGTGCCTCTGACCCAGCATCTGCCCACGGGCACACGTGTGTGGAAGGATGGCACGGTGGGAGGCACAGCAGCAGACTGTCAGGAGCAGGGTGGGAAAGAGTCAGATGACCAGGTGGAGGGGATGTGAACAGCCAAGGAGGAGCACCCTGAGGGTCGGCGGTGGCTCTGTGGGTGAGGAGGTTGAGGCAGGAGGTGCCTGTGGCTCATCCCCGTGGTGTACGTGCCAGTGAGGACAGGCATCCCTTCTGTTCACCTGTGGTCCTGGACACTGGGGAATCGAGAGGCCTTTGTGTTTCCTAGGTTCTGCCACCTAGTCAAACCAGAGGTGAGGTAATAATTAAGAAACATCCCCACAGTGCTCAGATGGTCCCTTGCCTGGCATCACACTGTGGAGGCCAGCTGGGAGCCAGGTAGGAGCCCCGAGGAGGAGGTGACCTGTCCATCACCCTCCCACGTGGATTTGGGGACCAGGCTCTAAGTGCCCGGATGCTGCAGTGTTCATCCCGAGCCTCTTTCTGAGAAGATGTTAACAGCTGTTCTTGTTTCCTTTCCCTGACGATCTAGAGGTGGCGACCATCGGGTGGAGCTTTACAAGGTAGGTGAGGTCGGCTCACGGTGTCCGATGGCGAGCAGTGCCCACCCTCACTGTGTGGACAGAGAGAGCGTTGCTCGCCTACTGCCTCTGGCTGTTCTTTCCAGGAGTCACGAACAGAACGGAGTTCCCCCTAGTAATCTGAGTTAATCGTTGTCAGTCTTTTTCATCTTGCCTTTTGCGGACATCTCCTCATGCAGTGTTTCCCATTTTGCCACCTCTGTGGATAGTTTCCAAGATCAGGATGAATGGACTTTGTGGCTCGTATGCCAGAAATTAACAAGTTAACTTAAAGTGATTTGCAGTTGTTTGTAAAGTTACTTACTCTCATAGGGAATGACGGGAGAACACTACGGGCCGAGAGCTACACTGTCCTCTGGGCTGTGGCTCACGAGTTCTGCCAGCACTGGGTTTCTTGTGTCTACCAGGCACAGGGCACCATTGACGCAGGTTCCCAGCCAACGTGGTGGAAGCAGGTGTCTGGGTGCAGGGCCCCAGGGGGCTGTCGTCAGAGGGTGTGTGGGTCTTCGAGCTGACACATGCTGCGATGCAGCATCTGGGGCCACCATGCCTGTCGCCCTCCTCTCGGGTGGATCTGTGTTTGGGAACAGGGCTGGAGGGACAAGACAGACCTGTGGGCATTGCTGTCTGTCCAGCACCCCGTGGGCGGCTCTGGGCTGTTGGAGGGCTGGTTCCCTGGAGCGACTTGGATCCAGACAGGCGTGGGGTGGTGACTGAGCAGCTGTGGCTCCAGAGGGTGCAGGTCCTGTGGGGGCTGGGAGTCCCCGGGCGAGCTCTCTTCTCAGGGACGGGAGCACACCTCAGGTTGGTGATATGGTGTCTGTGGCAGCTTCCTCGTGGCTCTGAGCACACCCAGCCAGGGCTTGGGTGGGACTGTGAATAGTGAGGTCATGCAAGCAGTCACCTAATCCTGAGAGGCTTTTTTCTTTTAAATGAGAAAAATTCAACGGGAGCTTAAATCTGAACAGTGCTGGGTGGCATTAAGGGTCACCAGGTGTGGAGTCCACACTGCAGGGCCCTTCCTCCTGGGTCTCTGGGTGATCAGAACCCCTGGCAGCCCCTGGGCAGCCGTCCACCTGCAAGCCCCTCAGAGGGCAGGGGTGCCGCTCGGGCCGGCCTCCACCTTCCTGAGTGTCCCCCAGTGGCTGCCGTCTGGGCTTGGGAGGTCCCGCCAGGATGGGGCGGTGAGGTGATGGTCTTCACTAAGCTCCCTCGAGCGAGGTCCGGTGGGCTAATAAGAGCCGCGTTGTTCAGCTTTTGTTTTTCACTTCCAGGTGCTGAGTTCCCTCGGCTACCACGTGGTCACCTTTGACTACAGAGGTGAGGGTTCCTTGCTCACTCCGCCTCTTTGAGGTTGGTGTGGGGTGGCCAGGTGTCACTCTAAAAGGCTGGTGGCTCTGCCGTGACCTGTGGTCCTTGTGAGATTGTCAGCGTGTGGAGGTAGTGGAAGGTCCAGGATCTTGGCAGTGTGTCCTGCATGCATCCTCCCCCAGATGGGAGGCATGGGCGCCTGGAACCCCGGCACACACCCTCTGCCAGCCTCTTTCACGTGTCAAAGGTGCCGTCTCTTCTTCATGGGACTTAGACTTTTCCCACTGCTGGGTATTGGGCCTGTTTTATGTTCAGCAGAGCTTGTCTTGTTGAAGTTACGGAGACAGGAAAGAGGGACTGTCTCGTCCCTCAGTGTTTCTCCTTGCCTCCCGCAGCTTGCTGCATGAGGAAGATGCTTTATGTCAGCGGGGAGCAGAGTGGCGGCGAGGTGTGCCTCAGACAGTCCTCGCCTGGACAGGACGCAGGGCTGAGGCCTCTCGTCCAGCTCACCCTGGCTGGGGGGAGGTGGGACTTCACACCCACAGAGCCAGCAGCTGTTAGCGTCGCCTGGGTGTGTACATTGGGAGAGTCTCCTCTCGGTGCTGCCATGGCTGCACAAATGTAATGTCACAAAACAGCCCGGATGTACCAGGCACTGGTGGTCAGGGTTCCAAGTCTTAGTCACTGGGATGAGTCAAGGTGTGGACACGATGGAGGCTCCAGGAGAGTCAGGTTCCTGGCCTCTTGCAGCTTCTCCAGGCCATGCTGGTTCCTTGCCTGTGGCCCCTTGAGTCTCCATGACTCTGGTCCTGACTCTGTCCCTTCTGCTCGTAAAGACCCAGCATTGCCTGGGGCTCACGCTGACCAGGACACTGTCCTGTCTCGGGGTCCCCTGCTTGGCAGCATCTTTCCTTCTGCGCCCTTCACTGCCCTTGCTGTGTGAGCTTCCAGAAGCACGGGCTTCCAGGTGTGGATGTGCACGTCTTTGAGGGCCATTATTCCACCAGCCTAGGGTGCAGGTTGGTTCTTTTGTGAAAGAGTGTTCCGTTAGGAGGAAGGTGCTGGGTTGAAGAAACTTCGAAAGGAGGCTCATCCTTCCCTCCTGCCCCTGCTGCTGGAACCTCAGGGCAGTGAGGGGGCAGCCCTCTCCCTTATTCACCTTCCTGTGCTTCTAACAGAAATAAGATCCCACCTAACACTTCCTCTTTTCAGTTCCTGTTGAGTCTCTTCCTTTCTAAGCTGTACAAGAGACCAGAGTTCTGCCCACGGCTCCTTGTCCCCATCTTGCTCTCTCATTTATCTCCCCCGTCTCCGTCTCTCTTGTGTTTCTCCCTGTCTCTGTCCCTGCCCCCGCTGGCGCCCTGAGCACTGGCTGTTTCTGCTAATCTGGGTCTGGGACGCCCCAGGGAGGTGGCCTGTGGTGCCCCTGCCTCTAGGTTTTGCTTGTGTTGCAGGACTTGCTCTCTATGAGCCTTGTGGTATTTTCAGATCATTTGATGATGACTCACTGCTGAGCTGCTGGAAATGACAGTCACATTTGACTTTTCCAGAATCTGGAGGGAAGGACCTGTGGGAGGTCAGAGTTTAGGTGGCTTTCCTCTGTAATGCAAACAGGATTTGCTAGGAGCCCCTTCCTTTGTGGGTCATTGTTGCCTTGAGCCTGGAATCTGCCATCCTGAAGCCTCTTCACAGCTGGGTCACAGCTGGGCCATGGAGCTGGGGCTGGGCTCAAGGCTGGGGTGGGCCCGACTATCAGTGGCTGAGCCTGGCCAAGCCCCAGGTGTCAGTGCCAGGGGTCTGCGGGTCTGACCACTCTGTCTGCTTCTGCTCGTTGAGACTCTAGTGAGGGTGGTGGTTGGGTTCAGAGATTGTGACAGCTGAGGAGATGGGAGAAACGAGCTGGCCTGGCTGAGACTTGAGGCCCCAGATGGCCTGAGCCTTCTGCTGAGATGGGGGCGGAGTGGTGTTTGCCCCTTGCAGTCCTGTGATGTCCTCTTTGATGCTGCTTTCCCAGGTTGGGGTGACTCAGTAGGAACGCCGTCGGAGCGGGGCATGACGTATGATGCACTCCATGTTTTTGACTGGATCAAAGTGCGAAGTGGAGACAACCCCGTGTACATTTGGGGGCATTCTCTCGGCACCGGGTGAGAGTTCCCAGTTGGCGTTTGCGGGAGCAGGTTTTCACGGGTGACTCTCCAGCCCAGGCTGCCAGTGTCCTGGAGCCTCCATTACTGCCCTGGTAGGGGCCGGGGATGAAGCGCCACAGTGCATGGCACTTGGGCTCCCCAGGCCTGGCTGAGCGTGGCTGTGCTATGCAGTGCATCCAGGAGCACAGGCCTTTTGGCCCACACATGGTGTCATTACTTAAAAACTTGGGGAGGCAGCAGTTGGGGTTCCCTTGTTCCATCTGCTGAAAGAGGAAGTGCTCTGATGTTGCATGTGGCCGGTGTAAAGGCACCCCAGACCTTCAACACCTCCATTTTCCTGCTGCCTTTCCTTTGGACACATTGGCTACAGGCTGGGCAGTGTCTGGGACTGGCCCTCCTGGGTGGGAGTGAGCCCTGGCCAGAGGGGAGCAGGCCTTCCCACGCTGGGTGTCTGCCTGGACCTGCCCAGCTTGGTCCTGGCAAGGCAGGAGGCCTAGGCCAGGCAGAGTCCAGGTGCTGCCCCCTTCAGGGGCCGCCTCCCCACCGCCCCAGGCCCCTCCCATCTGTGTCTGAGGACCAGGTGTGAGCTGGGGCGTTGCTGTGCAGCCCTCAGGGGCCGTTCCAGGTGAGGCACAGCATGTGCCTTGGGGCCGTGGAGATGGCATCACAGAGTCCCTGTTGGAGGGGCTGGCTGCCAGGCCCCTGTGCGCTCCCACTCAAAACCCCACCCGTCACCGCAACAGCCCTAGCTTCCCCAGGAACAGTCTTGTCTGCAGCAGTTTTTGTCATGATCCTACTGAACTTTTCCCTCTTTCCAGAGTGGCCACAAACCTGGTGCGGCGCCTCTGTGAGCGAGGTAGGCACTTGCGTGGGCTCCCACGCAGGAGGGCTCTTCGGGTACCGGCTTTGCTCCAGACCCTGCCAGCTTCTTGTGAAGTGGGTGGCGGTGGATGAGCAGGGTGGTGAAATGAGAGCTAGGCGTTGAAATGGGGACCTGAGCAGACCCCCGAGGGCCCAGCCGTGTTCCCCAGATTCTCTGGCAATTGGCGGTGCCTTGACCGGGGCTGGGCTCCAAACAGGCAGCCTCAGCAGACATGGTTCTCAGGGTCCTCTTGAGAGTACTTCCCTCACGTGACCCCAGGGGAGGACCTGAGGGGCAGGGCCAGCCAGGTGGGCACCTGGTGTGCATGGTCCTGGCAAGGGGGTGGTGGTGTGAGGAGTGTCCCATTGGGGTTTCTTGCTCACCTCCCAGTTCCCTGTTGGTCTTATTTATCTAGAGACTCCTCCAGATGCCCTCATCTTGGAATCTCCATTCACTAACATCCGTGAAGAAGCCAAGAGCCATCCGTTCTCAGTGGCAAGTACAGAGCTTATTAAAGATGGACTTATGTATATAATGGAAATAATAGCTAAAACATATGAAAATGACTGAGTAAATATGCATATAAGTAAATTAAAATGTCATAAAAGTTATTTAAGTATTTTAATAAATATAGACGTTGAGTGAGTGAGTGAAGTCACTCAGTCGTGTCCGACTCTTTGCGACCCCATGGACTGTAGCCTATCAGGCTCTTCTGTCCATGGGATTTTCCAGGCAAGAGTGCTGGAGTGGATTGCCATTTCCTTCTCCAGGGGCTCTTCCCGACTCAGGAATCGAACCCGGGTCTTCCGCACTGTAGGCAGACGCTTTACCGTCTGAGCCATTCTCATTTAATTCTGGGCACTGGCCTGACTGCAGAGCCACTCAGGATATTTACAGCTTCATGCCAGGTAGAAGGGTGTGGTCACAGTCAGGTTGTCTGAGGGCGGCTATACCCACAGGAGGCCTTGCCTCATGGCACAGGTTGCCCACCTGGCATTGCTGCCCCTGGGGCCCAGTACGGGCTGGGAGTGGAGCTGGTGGGTGCCCCAGGGAATCCTTGGTGGGAACCCCATGCTGTTGGGTCCTCACTGGCTGGCCTCAAGGCCTGAGACCCTCCGTTTACAGGCTGGGCCCAGAGGGGCCCCTCTGTGTCCTGTTGCTTCCTCCTTCTCCTCCCACTGCTTTTGTATGTCCAGGGGTACCGTGTCGGCCCACCTGACCTCATGCTGCCTGCTACAGACAGAAAGTCCTTTGTTGGGTGTTCTTTGATATTGCTCTTCTCCTGAATCACATGGTCCTCCGTTTTCTTGGGGGTTGTGGCCTGTTCTGTATGGGAAGCCTGGTCTCTGAGTCTTGGGTGTGGGAGTCCTATTTGTGGGCAATCCCCTGCAGCCAGTCTGGGGCCTCTTGAAGAAAAGGGAGTCTGAGGGTAGAGGGAGGGATAGCAGGACCACCGCCCCTCCGCCCACCAGCTCTGGGGCCACCAGTCAGCCTGATTGGAAGCAGAGGTGACCCCAGCTCCTATGGGGATATATTACTGCCCATCCCCCCAGCTCTGGGGCCACCTGATTGGAAGCAGGGGTGACCCTGGCTGCCACCCATCTCCCCCAACTCTGGCCCCACCAGTCAGCCTGATTGGAAGCAGGGCTGACCCTGGCCCGACAGGGGTATAGTTCTGCCCATCCCCCCAGCTCTGGGGCCACCAGTCAGTCTGATTGGAAGCAGAGGTGACCCCGGCCCCTATAGGGGTATATTACTGCCCATTCCCCCCCTCTCCAGCTCTGGGACCACCTGATTGGAAGCAGGGGTGACCCTGGCTACCACCCATCCACCCCCAGCTTTGGGCCCACCAGTCAGCCTGATTGGAAGCAGGGGGCACCCCCCCGCGGGGGTGTAGTGATTGATTCTCTCCTTGTTGTCTACATGTTACCTCCAGATCTATCGATACTTCCCTGGGTTTGACTGGTTCTTCCTTGATCCCATCACAAGCAGTGGAATTCAGTTTGCGAATGATGAAAAGTGAGTACTGTGGGAGAGAGTTTAGAAAAACCCCAACAACCCTCAGAATAAGCGTCCTGAGTCATGTTAACCAAGGAGGGTGGGATTCTGGACATATAGGGGTCTTTTCTAAGCAACATATCTCTATAAAGGGAACATCAGGTAGAGAAAGGGAAGAAGGAAGATGGAAAGACTGTAGAGTTAAAGAAATAGGAAAACAGCGTATCTTTTGGTCCATAGAACTGTTTTACTTGAAAATTATTTGTCAAAACCAGAACTCTTGAACAGGTGTTAAAGCAGCAAGAGTAACTGTTATTCAAAAAATGACTTTGCCTTAGCCGTTTGATTTGTGTTTGGTTATGGAAAGATGTTCTGAAGGTTGATATTAAAAATATTTCTATTAGGTAAACCAGAAGTTACATATTCTATTTAAGGACTCTTTCTTTGAACAACGTTTAAGTTCAATTAACATTATCTTTGTGATATCTTTATTTCATGGACTTTATTCTAAAAAAAAAGAAAAATTTTATCTGAATATTCACTTAGCATTTAAAAATCTACATATTTAAAAGAAGAATTACCTAAATAAACTGGATTTCCTCTAAAAATGACGACAGTGAGAAAGTCACCCTGTGGCTGCCCCCAGCTGAGCCAGTGCGAGTGTTGGGGGGCTGGCCACCCCTCACCCCCCGGAAGTCAGGAGCCCCTGCATGGTGGGAAGGGCTGTTCCCAAGTACTTCCCAAAGTGCCAGCACGTGAGCTAGGCCTCAAGAGTCGGAGAAGCTAAGGACCAGCTTGGTGAGTGGAAGTTATGAAAAGATGTTGAATGTCAAAGTGTGTCCTGCACACCAGTAAGCACTTCACCCTGGGAGTAAAATGTGGTGAGTGGGCGATCTGTGTGCCACTAGCAGCAGTGCAGCCTGCCAGATGGCTGGGCACACACCCAGGCTTGGTCCCGTCAGGTGCCAGGCTTTCCCTGGGGCTGCCCACGTGAAGCCTCGGGCAGCATGAGATCGCCAGGAGCAGGCGTGTGCTACACCCACCAGCTCCCCGTGCGGCCAATGAGGGGCAGCTAAGGGGCACCCACCCCAGTGAGGGGCGGCTAAGGGGCGCCCACCTCAGTGAGGGGCGGCTAAGGGGCGCCCACCCCAGTGAGAGGCACNCCTGGGGCTGCCCATGTGAAGCCTCGGGCAGCATGAGATCGCCAGGAGCAGGCGTGTGCTACACCCACCAGCTCCCCGTGCGGCCAGTGAGGGGCAGCTAAGGGGCACCCACCCCAGTGAGGGGCGGCTAAGGGGCGCCCACCCCAGTGAGGGGCGGCTAAGGGGCGCCCACCCCAGTGAGGGGCGGCTAAGGGGCGCCCACCTCAGTGAGGGGCGGCTAAGGGGCGCCCACCCCAGTGAGAGGCACCCCAGTGAGGGGCAGCTAAGAGGTGTCCAGGGCCCACTAGGCCTGCAGCCTGTCCTTCGGGAGGCGGTCTGCTGAGTGGTTTGGATTCAGTGACCATCTTGAGAATGTTCATTTATTTGAAATGTTCAGGAATTAAATGTCATATACACAAAAGAGGAATTAGAGGGTGGTTCTTTTGCCAGCCAATGTCTGGTAATGTTCATTTGCAGTAAGTTTCCTGGCCCACCTATTACTCAATTTGTAAATATCATTTTGTAACTTTTTAAGAATAGTGTACTGGCAGAGTTTTTTTGTTTTGTTTTTAAATTTCCAGGAAATATTCAGGGACCCGATTTGGTGAATGAATTGATCTCTAGATTTGATTGACACTTGTCACGTAAGACAGATACTGATGGAAACTAAGAAATCAGCTGCTGGCTCTGTATTAAAAGCGCCTGGCAGTTTGAGCCGTTCCATGCTGCGGTGCAGGGCTCCCTCCTGGCCCCTGCTGCTGGGAGCCTGGGAGCCCGGGAGGCCCTGGCCGTCCAGTGCCTTTCTCCCTCCTCCCTCCCCGCAGTGTGAAGCACATCTCCTGCTCCCTGCTCATCCTGCACTCCGAGGATGACCCGGTTGTGCCCTTCCAGCTCGGCAGAAAGGTGGGGCATCGGGCAGACTTGTGTTCAGGCCAGGCAGGTGTGGAAGAGGGTCCCGCTGCTGGCCGGGCCCTTGTGAGGGAGAAGGCAGGGGAGGTTGGCGGTTCACAACTCTCTCGTGTTCTCTTGTGTCTGGGATGGGCCTCACTGTGGGGCCTCTCCGTCTGCCTTTGCTGCCAGGCAGCAGGATTAGATCTGTAGGTGGGAGTAGGGTGGGAGGGAGCACCCTCTGACTGTGGCGGTGGTGAGGGGCAGGGGCAGGCTAAAGGGCAGGGGGCCCAGGTCACCTCTGAACACGTCTGGGCCTAGGACCTGGCCATCCTGGGCTGGAAGGAGGGGCTGAGGTGCCACAGACCCTGAGCCAGCTTGCAGATGGGCCTTGACCTAGGCATACGGCCCACCCAGCCCTGGGACAGAGCCGACAGGCTGCCCTGGGCACTCAGGCCACCATGGCATCCCGGGGCAGGTGGCCTGAGGGTGCTGAGGGCCCCTGAGGAAGGCTGGTCTCAAGATGGGGTGAGGACAGAGAGGGTTTCAAGGGGTGGCCTGAGGGTCCTGTGGCTGAGGCAGATCACCCCAGGCCCCAGGCGCCAACCCTTCTCTCCCGCCCCCAGCTCTACAACATCGCCGCACCATCACGCAGCTTCCGGGACTTCAAGGTTCAGTTCATCCCCTTCCACTCGGACCTCGGCTACAGGCACAAGTACATCTACAAGAGCCCTGAGCTCCCGCGGATCCTGAGGTGAGGCGCTACCCTCACCTGCCATGCAGAATGGCATGCGGGAGCTGGGCGGACCCTGCGGCCGCAACTGGGACAGCTGTGCTGGGCTGGTCAGAGGGATCCGGCGTCAGCACGTGAGGCCTGCTGGGCTACGTTCCTCTGTGTGTGGTCGAGCAGTGAGGACTGCACAGCTGCTGTGCTCAGGAACCCTGTCCCCTCCCACAGGCCCATCAGTTCAGTGCCCCTGCACGAGGTGTGTGTGGTAGGGGTGATTCAGGTCTGGGCCGGTTCCCCCAAAGCCTGTTGGTCCCCAGCTGCCTCTGGGAGGGAGGCCATGCCTCTGGCTGCACTGCGCTGGCCAGACTCCTGGGCCGGCACGTGGGCTGCAGCCCAGCCACCTGTCCCAAGCCTGGGAACAAGGGTGCCCGGGTGGCAGAGGGAAGGGTTTGGATGGACCAGACAATCCCTGCCTCCCACTCGGGGGTGCAGGCTGCCCCCACGTCCCGACTGCCGGGTCTCTGCTGAGGCCAGCCTGCTGGAATCAGCCCTCGGAGAAATGTGTGCTGGGGAACTCCACTTGGTATGTGAGGCCCTCGAAGTCCCAGGGGCAGAGCTCTGTTTCTGACATTTCTTGGCGCATGGAATGTGTGTTGCTGAGAGGGGATGGTAGACTGGAACCCTGGTTTTCCCTGTAAAAGGCACACGTCACAGAGCCCTCCAGCGCTCCAGCCCTCCTCACTCCACTTCAGGACTTGGTACTGCTCTTGGCGCCCTGCCTGTTTGCCTTGCAGGGTGTTCGAGGCAGAGTGTGGTCCTTGGGGCTCCTTTGCGGCCTCCTAGGTGGGCTGCAGGAGGACCGTGGGAAGCGGGGCCTCCGATCTGGCCCGGAGGGGTTTGGCTGACAGGTGTCTTCCTCTGCTCCAGGGAGTTCCTGGGGAAGTCGGAACCGGGACGCCAGCACTGAGTTGCTTGCTGCCTGGGAGCATGAAGGCCTCTGCCGTCAGCCCCCTTTCCTCCTGCCAGCCTGGCCCCATGGAGATGTGCCTGGAGAGGGAACGCGGATGCCAGGGGAGGCCCTGGCAGACCTGAGGCACTGCCCTGGGCGGCGGGGAGCAGGGAGTCTCTGTGGACCACGCGGAGGCGGCATGTGGCCCTCTCCATCTCGTGCTCCCCCTCAGCCCGAGGGCTTGTTGGGAAGACAGTGACAGAACTTTCTGGCCATCGGCTAGTCGATCCCATACCTCCTGAGCCAGGCACAGGGAGCCTGGGACAGGAGGCGAGGGGTCTTGGGACCACGCTGAGCTTTCTGGCACCACCCTTGAGGACATGGGCGAACGTGGGTTCTTTCTGTTCCCCTGAGATGGACGCTCACGGCTCCACCAGACCCTCCCGCCCTGCCCGCCCTGCTTGCCTTCCTCGGTGTCCCTGCCTCCCTGGACCGCCCCGCTGCTCCCCACCGGGGAGGGGCCGGCGAGCTGCCTTCCTCTGATGTCCACCCACTTGTCTGCCTAACCAGACCTTAGACTGAGCATTTATTTAAGAATAAAATCGTGGTGGTGGTCTGTCTGTTTCCTCAGTGCTGCCTCCAGTGGTGTCCAGGCTGTGCCCACAGCCCCAGGCCACTCTCAGAACCCAGCTATATGTGAGGAGGGGGTGGCTCTATAAGGCCAAGGATTGCAGGCTTTCTTCCCGCTCCTGCAGACACCGAGGTCCCGCAGCGAGGGGTGTTGTGTTGGAGGAGGCGTGTTCACAGGGAGGTTGTCTTCTCCGGTGGCATTTTCCTAAAACCAGGTCTTTGTGGGTGAGCCTTTCAACCTTACGGTTAATAAGCTCATTGAATGTTGCTGTGTCGATGGATGGGCGGTGGGGTTTCACTCAGACCCGGGACGAGCCCCTGGCCACTCATGGAAGGACTCAGGCTGCTGGAGTCGGGGGACTCCCATTCTGCCCTGGGAGTGTCAGCTCGTTCACACACTGGTCGTGGCATTTGGCCAAGCTCGCCTCCCACGTACAACGCCAGTGCCCGCTCACCGCCTCGCTCTCACCCCCCGAGAGAGCTGGTGTGTGGCTTTCAAAGGGGGCTGCACGCCGTACAGTACAGGGATGGTTGCAGGTGGAGGACTTTGGTTCACCCAGCTCTCTCCTTGGGCTTCCCTGGTAGCTCCCCTGGTAAAGAATCTGCCTGCAATGCAAGAGACCCTGGTTCGATTCCTGGGTTGGGAAGGGATAGGCTACCCATTCCAGTATTCTTGGGGTTCCCTTGTGGCTCAGCTGGCAGAGAATCCGCCTGCAATGCGGGAGACCTGGGTTCGATCCTGGTTGGAAAGATCCCCTGGAGAAGGGAAAGGCTACCCACTCCAGTATTCTGGCCTGGAGAATTCCATGGACTGTATAGTCTATGGGGTTGCAAAGAGTCGGACACGACTGAGTGACTTTCACCTTCTCCTAAAGGCAGCCCTTCCTCCCCTAGATCCTTAGGCTCTGGCACTTTGGAGTCAGTGCAGAAATTCCCCGAGGTGGGGAGGAGCTTATTTTCCTTCTCTTCCCCACTGCCCTTGGCCTGTAAGCAGCTGTGAACTGGCTGGAGGCCCAGAAACAGGAGATTACACCCACTTCGAAACACCTTAGAGCTGCCCATGGCAATTCTCAGCCACCTGGGCCTCAGCTTCACGTCCTCTTGGCTTTCTGGGACGCCCATCCTGACCTCACAACTGCCTTCATGTAACTAAAGCAAAAAGCCTGTGTGTGGCCAGCGTGGCCCCCTGGGGCTTCTTAGGCTTTGTCACTGGGGCTTCTGGCAGCCCCGCAGCCCAGAGCCATGTCCCCTGCTCGTCCTGACCAGCAAGGCCATCTGAGACCATCTACGCTTCGCCCAGTTTGCCTGGGCTCAAGTCTTCATCCTGTTTTTCTTTATATTTTGTCTGTGTAAGTTGCCTCAGATTTTACGGTGGGGTGTGGGTGGGGAGGATAAAGTAGGATATAAAGTAAAAATACAAGCTGCTAGTGTTCTTACAGGTGTCTGACAGCCTGAAGATAAAGCATAACAAGGTTGCTGAGCAAGTAGCTCCCGCCCTCGACACCTTTCAGGTACTTAGGTCTGCATGTCTCTGCTTGGGGGTGTCTCCGCTTATTACCTCAGTCCAAGAAGCTCAGCTTAAACTGTGGACTAGGACTGACCTTTTGTTGAGTCACAAAGTCAGTCTGTGGTCAGGAATGGCTCGAGATGCCCACCGTTGATCTGTAGTCACAGCATACGGAAGCGAGTGTCCTGGGAGGTGCCCCTCCCCCAACACTTGGGTTCTCTGGCTAACACTGAGCCCTGAATTCACACCTCGCTGGGTTTTTGATTTAACTTGCAGCCATTCAGTTTGGGGAGGGGAATGATTTGGTCCCCAGGAGTTCCACTTCCCAGGACCAGGAGTGGGTGGCAAAAGACAGGTGCAAAGAACAGAACAATTCACACTCGAACGCCAACACCCAGCTCACGCTCTCCCAGTGCTGGGTTTGATGACTCAGGCTCACGGGGCTCTGAGTCCCATGGCTGCTGGGTGAGAGAACGTCCTGTGCCCAGTCCCCGAGTGGTGGGCCACAGTGTATCCCGGCTGAGACACGCAGCGCCCTGGGTGCAGAGACACGCAGAGGTCAGAGCATCTGGGCACAAGCAGGTTTAATCGCTTTCTCACGCGAGGCAGTGACAGCGAAGGGCACAGTGATGGTCACGCTTGGCCTAAAGGGTGGGCAGCAATGGGTGCTGGGGGCGCGAGTGCAGACCCCCCAGCTCTGGTGGGGCAGGAGCAGAGCCCGGGCCACCCGGGTCCGGCATGTGAGGGTGCAGAGCCTCTGGAAGCTTCCGCCCCCAGCTCCCACCTGCTCCCTAGCTTCGTCCTTCCCACTGCTCAGCCGCCATTCCTGGTGCCAGCCTGCTGTCTGGGTAGAATGGAGGGTGGGCTCCCCTCTGGGTCCACCAGTCCTTTTCCAGACCAGATTTTCTTGCTGCCTCCTGCCTGACAGGCACAGAGAGGGTGCAGGCCTGGGAAAGGGCTGGGCATTCAGCCTCACCCAGCTAGGTGGGGACGCCAAGTGAAAACACCCCAGCATTGCCTCCCCCAGCATAAACTTCAGAAGTGCTATTTTCCATTGCTAAAACAAGGAAAGATCTCAGCTAGTTTCATTTCCTTGTGAAAAATCTTCGGAAAAGCAAAATCAAACCAATTCTGCACCAGCCAGCCTGTCCTAACCGAAGCCCCTGGTGCTGGACACAGGCATCTTCCCCAGTGTCACCCTTGGTTCCCTGGGGGCCTTCTATCTGCTCAATCTGGAAACCCCGGGGCAGGTGCCCACATGGCAGTTATGAGGACACGGCCCGGCACNAAACCTGCTTAATTCTCTTGCGCCGCCCGACACCGGAGGGGGATGGTCTGCGACCGACTGGCTATTTCCAATCGGTCCTTTGTTCTGTGAGCGGGACTGTCATGAGCGTTCCGCGTGGTGGTTATTATCTCACAGTCTGGTGCCAGTCCATGCTAGACTGCCCTGGCCACGCACGGACCTGATTCTGGCCGCGACCCGATTCTCGTGAAAATCCCCGAAGTCTGCTTTTCCCCGCAGCCCGCCTGCCAGAAAACTGTGGCTGCCTGTCCCAGCTGGCGGTCCCGCTCCTCCCTGCCCAGCCCCCACTCGCCGGTGCCGGGGGACAGGCGCTTGTGCTGCCTATCCACCGGGAGACCCGCTGCTGGATTCGTATTCCCTTGGTTTTAATCACCCATTTTTCCTTCCTGTCATGTTGCTGTCCGTGCTTCCCAGGTTCGACCTAGACACGGCTGTGTGAGAGTTTCCTGGAGATTGGAGCTCTCTCTTCTTAACAGTCTCTTCCCGGGACAGGATTCCCTTCAGGGCTCCCTCCCTACCTCCTTTGTCTTTTTTCTTGTCCCTTATATTTATTCCTACCTGTTTTTGTAGCCGATGATCTGCTTTGCTGGATGCCTGATGTCCTCTGCCAGCATTCAGAAGTTGTTTTGTGGAGTTTATTCAGCTTGAAATGTTCTTTTGATGAAGTAGTGAGGGAGAGAGTGTTCTCCCCGTCCTATTCCTCCGCCATCTTCCACACCTACAGGATACTTATATTTTAAAGACTCAAAAAGAATTAAATGATAGAGTCAGGGTTAGGTATGAGGCTTACGCCAGGGAAGATTTTATTCAAGAAAAAAAAATGTAACTGAAAATAAAAGTCACTCAAAATGAATGAGAGTTTCAAAAAACCCTATAATTCTTCAATGGCAGCTCTTGCACCCGTTTTTCAAGCCGGTTCTAACCCAGCCAAGATGCTGGAAGGCAGAGAACGCAGTGGTGCCCATCAGGCCAATGAGGGCGATGAAGCTCAGGGCTCCCCGCTGCCGCTTTCTGGGTTCTAGAAAAAGAGGAAAGAACAGAAGTTACTGGGGACGCTCCACAATTACAATGCTGTCAACATCCACCAGCCATTCTATCAAGGCACTTGGGGTTGTACGTTAGACCATTTGGTCTTAAGAGGTCAGGCAACTCTTTAGCCTAAGCTGTTAACTGTCAGATACTGCGGGTAAAGTGTCACAATAGTACTGGATTTTAAAACAAATTATAGGATAATAATCAGAGCACCTTTGCTTTAGGATCTTTGGGAACTTTTTTCCTCTTCCAAAAGGTAAGCACAGCCAGAAGCGTCTCCTCCCCACTTGTCTCTCAGAAACACCATTTATAGTACAGCTGAGGAGCAGGAGATCTGAAGTCTGACTGTCTGGGTTTAAATCCTGGCTTTCTAGTTGACACTTAGTAGCTCTGTGACCTGGAGTCTTAATCTTTCTAAGCGTGTTTCCTCATCTATATATGAATACTATCTATGTCATGGAATTATTATAGGGCTAAACGAAATATGCTGAGGTCATTTATGCTGTTCTAAGGAACAGCTCTGCTATGCTGTTCTAAGGAACAGCAACAGACACACTGAAAATGTTCAATAAAAATGAGCTTTGTTATTAAATTCTATTAAAAGGTTAACAAAAGTGAAGAAGATAACCAATCTTTCACCTTGGTTATCAAGTTACTTTGATAGGTACAACTTGGTTATCCAGTTACAGAAAGACAAAGTAAATTAAGGTACTTTGCTTTCTGAAAAGCCTTGCTAAGCAGGAAAGTGCAGCTGCGCGGGATTTTAACTTTGTTTCCTTGGCAGACAGCAGCGTGTCCTTACCTCCTGTGTAATAGCCGTAAGCATAGAGGACTCGTCCAACGATCCAGGCCAAGCCCAAGCCAGAAGCTACACGCTAAAATAGAAGGGCTCTGTCAGTGTTTGCATTCGAGAAACAGGCAGATGTTTGTTAACACTGAGGATTGATTACATACGTTAACAACTTCACAAATATGGTAAAATACTCCCTACCAAAGTGAGGGTAGAATGCAACTGTTTTCAGTCAGGAAAATCAAAGCACTGTGATCCTTCTGTGCACTGCTCGCAGACCTGAGAGGTCACTGCTGGCCTGCTCTTGGTAGGTGGGATGGCAGGAACCGCCGGGCTTGCCCTGGAGGAGTCAGGGTGCTAGAGCAGAGTGGCTCTGCTCTGGGAGAGGCAGGCCTAGGGGCTGCAGGGCAACGGGAGAGGAAGGCAACAGAGAGACAGGGCTAGGGGGAGTGCTGTGGGCAGTGGCCGGAGTGTCTGCTGCTGAGTGCTGCTTCATCAGTGAGGGCCCCCAGAGGGCTCCAAGGGGCGCCTAAGTGTGGGGCTCGCCCAGAAAAAGCCAGAGAACGTGCTATGTTCTGAACCCCAGAATATGCAGTCTCATGGGGGGACAGTCTCCCTGTTTCCAATACCCTTCAGAAGACAGAGGAAAAACTCATGTGAGATGGAAAAATCCTTCCATTTGGCCGCCCTCCTGGGGTGACAACCCATGTGGTCTGAAGGAGGCCAGGGAGAAGGAGAGAGAAGAGCTGAGGACGTGAGCCACTGTGTGCTGCAGTCACAAGCATCTTCCCAACTCGGCACTGCCATCAGTGGGGTGAGGCTCCTACCTCAGGGTTTTTATTTGTCTGTTTCCATGATTTTAGGGAGTGTTAAATATTGGTAGGCATGTGAAACAACTATCAATAAACACCCAGGCACACAGTCTCTACCTAGGAGGGCTGTGGCCTCTATTAGGTTACTCCGTAAACCCAGGAGCTGCATTAGGCACTTGTCCTCAGAGTAGTCTCAAAGTATTTTTAAAGAACTGAGCTCAAGGAATGGGATCCCAGGGTGCAGGACAGGAGCAGAGGCTTATGAAGTCTCAGAATCCGAAATGTGAGGTACCGGCCCTCTGGTCACAACCCAATGGAGGGGACATTTGGCCCCTTGAAAGTTTCTGTCCAAAGCAAGACCCAAACGGCAACTAACCAGAGGACCTTGCTTTATTTAGATAAGGTGCAGTGCAGACCAAAGCTAGGGCTCCCAGGGCCACAGCAGCCTACAAGGCGCCGCAGTCCCCCCTCGGCCCTGCCCTCACCCTCTGCCTACCACCCAAGCCGTGCTGCTCACTGTGCACCAGGCAGACCAGACCGGCTCCTGCCCCAGGGCCTCCCCTGCCCATCCCTGCCTGGGGGTGTCTGGAGGCACGTGCTCCCTCCCAACTGCCTAAGTGTCACCTTCGCAGCAAAGAAGCCCTCCTGACTGCGCCCCTCAGCACCGGTCCCCCAGCATTCCCTTTCTACCATCCCCGCTTATGCTTCCTCTGTGGGGTGCACCACTTTCTAACATACTACACGATGCATGAAGCTGAAACTCCAATCCTTTGGCCACCTGCTGCGAAGAACTGACTCATTGGAAAAGACCCTGATTGGAAAGACTGAAGGAGGGAGGAGATGGGGACGACAGAGGATGAGATGGTTGGATGGCATCACTGACTCAATGGACATGGGTTTAGGTAAACTCCAGGAGCTGGGGATGGACAGGGAGGCCTGGTGTGCTGCAGTGCATGGGGTCGCAAAGAGTCAGACACAACTGAGCGACTGAATTGAATTGACATCATGTATTGGGTTGACCAAAAAGTCTGTTTGGGATTTTCTATAAGACATGTGGAAAAACGCAAATGAACTCTTTGGCCAAACCCACTACTTGCATTACTTTTTCGTCACTAAGAGTCAGTGCATGAGACCAGGAGTCTGCCTGTTTTGGCCACTGCAGTAACCTCAGATGTCCAGGAAATTTCTGTTGCCTGAATAAATACAGCAAAGGAAAACTCGATAAACATGAACCTCCTAGGAGCAGATAGTCCTGGGTTCAAATTATGACTTTTTTAAGTTATTTGATCTTGAGAAAGTTATACAGTATTCAGGAGGTTTCGCATCTGTTGAAAAAAAAATGTGAAAAATTCTAGCTGCTTTAAGAAACTTTGTAAGAAGTGAAAGTGAAGTCGCTCAGTTGTATCCGACTCTTCGCGACCCTGGGGACTGTAGCCTATTAGGCTCTTCTGTCCGTGGGATTTTCCAGGCAAGAGTGCTGGAGTGGATTGCCATTTCCTTCTCCAGGGGATCTTCCCGACTCAGGAATCAAACCAGGGTCTCCCGCATTGCAGGCAGATGCTTTACCATCTGAGCCATCAAGGGAAGCTTCTTGTAAGAAGTAAAAGAATTTGATTCTTTAAAATATATGGTACCTAGACATCAAAGATGTTCATTAAATGTTCATTTCCTCTTCTCTCCCCAAAGGCTCAGTGAATTAAATCTACTAAATCTAATTAGATGCCTCCCTCCTCTAACCACCTCACCCCCCCAAAAAACCAAACACACACTTGTGCTGTGTGTGCTCTGTACTTACTGGGTGGTAAACACCTCCGATAGCTAGAAAAAATAAGAAGGGAGGATACACTTCCAACCTGGAATAGATAGAAAAAAACTTTTTATTTAAGAAAAGCACCCTACTTAAGTATGTCCATGTAAAACTAAGAACTTTTTACATTCTTACTTGCCAAGTTAGAAATTTGAGGGTAAAAATAATCACTGAGTAGAGGCAGAAGGCCGGACCACTAAGATCATCCACTGTCTTTGGCTTTGCTTGGCAGTAGAGGCAACTCAGAAGACCTCAAAGCTAACAAAGTGATGAGGTGAATCAGAGCCACTTGCTTACAGAGCTCAAAGCCTCTCACCCCCTAGGCTGGGACATTCAGCATCAGTTTAGAGAAGGCTTGTTGCAAACACTGCAGAAGACTACCGTAGCATTAAAGACATGGTGGGGGAGGGATGGAGTGGGAGCTATTATATGCAGAATGGATAAACAGCAAGGTCCTACTGTATAGCACAGGGAACTGTATTCAACAGCCTGTAGAAAACCATCATGGAAAAGAGTGTAGGTATAACTGAATCACTTTGCTGAAAATAACACAGCATAAATTAACACAATAAGGTATATCAACTTCAAGTTAAAAAAAGAAATGGAAAAGTTTATCCAGTCTCTCACCATCCTAACAACTCTTAATTTTGCTTAATATTTAATCTGTTCATAAACACATTTTATGATACTTTTTATGATGAGTATCCATGATCATCATCGCAATGACTCAGCAAACCAAGGGTTGAGGTGTAGGACAGGAAGCACCCACTCTGCAGATGTCTCAGGGGCCCAGCAGGGCCAGCACTCACGTGTTCTGGTGAGCTCGCTGAATGCAGTTGAAGATGTGCCCGTTTTCAGGGTCAGTGCTGTACATGGTAGGATACTGTGAAAACAAAGTGTGTGTGATCATACGGTCAAGTGTAGCATTCAGTGTTGAGAGTTAAAATCAGCCTTAAAGACAATGGATCCCAAAGCATCTTCTGTCATAACTTTGGTAGATGATCACTCAATTTCTGCTTAAATACATGCAGTGAGAGAGGTCTCATCCTCAGAGGCAGACTCAGCCTGGGTCTACTAATATCCAGAACAAGGACATATGTCTGTGCCATTCAAGGGATGGAGGCAGCATGTGCGAAATTCAGTGCTCTTGTTGACATTATGCCGTCACTGGTGGCTTTGAGATGGACTACGAGCAGCAACTGGGAAACAGCTCCGTGCCAACGGTCAAGCAGATACCATTCTTTAAGGTTCCCTTACTAGGGGAACAGAAACTGTGTGTGAGAATGGTAATGGATGTGTGCATTGAAAAAAAGCAACTAGACATGGGAACTTCAAAAGGAGTTCTACTTAGGGAGCCCAATTATAATGATTCAACAGAGTAGACATTTATTTCAGATTGCTCCTCAGGGACAGCTTCAGTAATTATCCCTTCTAGATTAGCTGGAACTAAGGAAGCATTCAGTAGAACTTCCCCCTACGTCTTAATGTCCAAGCAGGGGATAACTGTGGCACCACAGGCTTCTTTTCTACTCGGGAGACAGGAAAATCACCAGAAGACATCATTTTAAACTGGCACACCAGAAAACAACTGCTATTTAACCACCCCTTTTAAAATTTTATTTATCTTTGGCCACACCTCAAAGGTTGTGGGATCTTAGTTACCTAACCAGGGATGGAACCCAGGCCCTCAGCAGTGAAAGCATGGAGTCCTAACCACTGTACCACCAGGGAGCTCTCTGCTTAACCTCCTTTAGAAAATAACTCTCTTCCCAGCAAAGAGTTCCAGATAAAAGCACATCTGGTTTTCCTACAGAAGAGACAAAAGAGAAGCCAGACCGAAGTGACTCTCTAGCAGGGGCCTGTATTCCTTTCTTTCCTCCTGCCAGACAGGGGCAAAGTTTCTAATAGGGACAGCGCGAGCGCCACTAGCATCTCACCTCTCCCTCCGTGGCTGAAAATGGGTTCTTGCCTCTGACACACCTGTAACGGCACCACTGTGTTCCCACTCACCTCCACTTTGTACTTCTTACGGGCCTTGGAAACATTGATGGCTAGATGAGTCACCATCAAGAAGCTGGCGGCACCAGTTAGAATCACGAAACCATATTCCTTAGAGAGCACGGCCATCCTGATTCTGTGGGAGAAAGAGCACATTAGGGTGCTGCCCGGCACCATGGCGCTGTGCCGCAAGAGTTCTCAGGAGTGCGATGCCCTGTGGCCAGCAAGTGTATCCCTACAGATGGAAAAGAGGTATGAGTGATCTGATGGCTCAATTTATTAACCACCCAGCAGAACCTTTAAAAAATGACTGAAGTCTGCAATATACGCACAGAAAAGCTCACGATCACATTCTCTTCTGTGCTGAAGTTCCTTTGATTGACACTGCATTTATGAGATTTATCTAAACCACGGTGGTGGTCATTGCCATAGGATGGTCTGGCCGCTAAAAACCACAATTTAAAAAAATATTTCATAAGGCAAAACGCTACAAGATTACCAGAAGGAGACGGACAGACAAAAAGGGAAAAACAGAGAGAGAGAGAGAGAGAGAAACGGGATATAAACCAGTGAGTGCACAATGACTCCAGGCTTTCGTTTGGTGGCATGGGGGACACTCTGAGGGCAGGAACCTCTAGACCTCCCTTGGATCCTGAGGCATGTGCTAGTGCAGCAGCAGGAACATCACACTGGAAGGGAAGGCATTGTTTTTAATGCTTCAAAAGCAGAACGGGGCTCTGAGCAGCTCTTGGAGAACCCAAGGTGTTCATCAAATCAATACTTCAAAACTAACCCCATGCTGTGTCCTGGTGCTTGCAATGCAACCTACTTTGAAATGTATCAAAAATGACAATATAAGCTAATAGAGCAAAATATTAACCTGTGTTAGATATGTGTATGATAAATGTACAATTCCTTCAACTTTTCTCCATGTTTGAAAAATTTCTTAAATGTTTGGAGGAAAAGAAAGCTCATCTCAGCATTTTTCAGTTTCAGCTCTTTGAGTTCCTGTCCTGCCCCAGGAGGGACAGAAGGAAGGCCAAGAAGAAAACTTGGTGGTTGGGAAGAAGCTCTAATAATTTCAAAGTAGTCGGTGCTACCTCCAGCCTCTCTGAGCTTTATCACCAGATGTCCAAACAGCACGGCAGCACACAGAGAAAGAGCGACAACGCTTCCCGAGCTCTCAGCTGCTGCCCGCCACGTGCACGGATGCCGCAGGCCAATAGCTCCTGTGTGTGTCCTGCCTTCAGCTTACAGCTTCCATCCCTGCTAAATGTCTGGCTACCATCTCTCCTGTAAGCCTGGGAGGGTTACCCTGCTCCAAAATGTTTCCAGTCATCCTCACTAACAACCCTACCAGATGGTATTTCCCCCATGTTCCAAAGAATGCCCAGAGGTTAAGTAAGGTTCCAAAGGTCTAAAAGAGAAAGTAGCAGAGTTGGGATTCTAATTTAGATTCCGATTAGGTTCCGATGTCCCCTTTCAATTCCACTTGACGATTCAGAGCTGAATTGACACTACAGTCACAGCACCTTTCTCAGTGTGGAATCTGGGGCCTGTAAACAGCTCAGCTCTTTAAAAGTTTAAGTTTCCCTTAAATCTGTGAAATAACATTTGAAAACAAAATCCTAAAATCTGCTCACTCCTCACCATGTTTCACAATAATTTCCATCACTTTCCCTTGCTGTATTTTTTCACCTGGAGCTGCGCGCTGAGGGGTACCCACTGCCCTCTTCTTTGGGACCGCGGACACATTCTGGAAAGGGCCATTCCCATGACTCAGCACCGAAGTCACCACCAGGTCAGCCTCTCCTGGGCCATCAGTGGGGCTGCAGAGAGCAAAGAGTCTCTGGTTGCCCTCCAAGCTCCCCTGCCCTCATTCTCTTCTAGAGTTAGTCATTTTCAGAGTTTAGAAAATCAGCTTGGGGAGAAAGCTTTAGTAGTAGATAGTAAAACAAAAATATGGAGTGAATACCAAACACCTCTTTGAAAATTAAAATAAACATGACTACCTGATTACCCTGGAGTTCAACACGTCTAGGCCAAACAGGCTATTGAAAGTGAAGCTGTCTCTGACTATGCCAAAAGCTGCCTGTTTAAGAATTATACGGGTAGGCTCAACTGGTAAAGAATCCGCCTGCAATGCGAGAGACCTGAATTTGATCCCTGGGTTGGGAAGATCCCCTGGAGAAGGGAAAGGCTACCCATTCCAGTAATCTGGTCTAAAGAATTGCATGGACTGTATAGTCCATGGGGTCGCAAAGAGCGACTGAACGACTTACTTCACTATCTGGTTTAGATCAAAGTAGGCTACCCATTCCAGTAATCTAGTCTAAAGAATTGCATGGACTGTATAGTCCATGGGGTCGCAAAGAGCGACTGAACGACTTACTTCACTATCTGGTTTAGATCAAAGTTTCCAAGCTGAAAGTCCATTCACACCTCAGCTTTGGACGGCAGGCTGGGCTCCCTCACAGCCTGGGGTCACCTTGTGACTTTTCAGCTGCTTGTAATCTTCCCCCCAAATCCTGTAAGTTCTATTTTACAGAAAAGGAAATAGAAGCATAGGTAGTGAGGTGAAGGTAGAGCTAAGACCAGAGCAGGCTGTAGCATTTTCCCCTGAATACTCCAGCTAGCCCTGGCAAAACATTAGAATTTGTGGCCAAGTCGCTGGCCTCTGATTTTCTGGCCTGTAAGGGTTTGGGTAGAAGAAGGTAGGTGGCAGGACAGAGAAGTGCCTTTTGAGCAGATGTTTCTACTGCTGGCAATGAAGTTGGAAAGGCAACTGCTCAAAAATCTGCAATTTGGGGCTTCCCTGGTGGTCCACTGGCTAAGACTCCATGCCCCCAGTGCAAGGGACTGGGGTTCGATCCCTGGTCAGGGAACTAGATCTCACATACTGCAACTAGGAGTTCTAATGCGGCAACTAAAGATCCTGTATGCTGCAACTCAGACTCAGTGCAGTCAAATAACCAATACATACATGTTTAAGAAAATCTGCAGTTAGAAATTAATGTTTACTACTGTGCTNACTAACAACCCTACCAGATGGTATTTCCCCCATGTTCCAAAGAATGCCCAGAGGTTAAGTAAGGTTCCAAAGGTCTAAAAGAGAAAGTAGCAGAGTTGGGATTCTAATTTAGATTCCGATTAGGTTCCGATGTCCCCTTTCAATTCCACTTGACGATTCAGAGCTGAATTGACACTACAGTCACAGCACCTTTCTCAGTGTGGAATCTGGGGCCTGTAAACAGCTCAGCTCTTTAAAAGTTTAAGTTTCCCTTAAATCTGTGAAATAACATTTGAAAACAAAATCCTAAAATCTGCTCATTCCTCACCATGTTTCACAATAATTTCCATCACTTTCCCTTGCTGTATTTTTTCACCTGGAGCTGCGCGCTGAGGGGTACCCACTGCCCTCTTCTTTGGGACCGCGGACACATTCTGGAAAGGGCCATTCCCATGACTCAGCACCGAAGTCACCACCAGGTCAGCCTCTCCTGGGCCATCAGTGGGGCTGCAGAGAGCAAAGAGTCTCTGGTTGCCCTCCAAGCTCCCCTGCCCTCATTCTCTTCTAGAGTTAGTCATTTTCAGAGTTTAGAAAATCAGCTTGGGGAGAAAGCTTTAGTAGTAGATAGTAAAACAAAAATATGGAGTGAATACCAAACACCTCTTTGAAAATTAAAATAAACATGACTACCTGATTACCCTGGAGTTCAACACGTCTAGGCCAAACAGGCTATTGAAAGTGAAGCTGTCTCTGACTATGCCAAAAGCTGCCTGTTTAAGAATTATACGGGTAGGCTCAACTGGTAAAGAATCCGCCTGCAATGCGAGAGACCTGAATTTGATCCCTGGGTTGGGAAGATCCCCTGGAGAAGGGAAAGGCTACCCATTCCAGTAATCTGGTCTAAAGAATTGCATGGACTGTATAGTCCATGGGGTCGCAAAGAGCGACTGAACGACTTACTTCACTATCTGGTTTAGATCAAAGTAGGCTACCCATTCCAGTAATCTAGTCTAAAGAATTGCATGGACTGTATAGTCCATGGGGTCGCAAAGAGCGACTGAACGACTTACTTCACTATCTGGTTTAGATCAAAGTTTCCAAGCTGAAAGTCCATTCACACCTCAGCTTTGGACGGCAGGCTGGGCTCCCTCACAGCCTGGGGTCACCTTGTGACTTTTCAGCTGCTTGTAATCTTCCCCCCAAATCCTGTAAGTTCTATTTTACAGAAAAGGAAATAGAAGCATAGGTAGTGAGGTGAAGGTAGAGCTAAGACCAGAGCAGGCTGTAGCATTTTCCCCTGAATACTCCAGCTAGCCCTGGCAAAACATTAGAATTTGTGGCCAAGTCGCTGGCCTCTGATTTTCTGGCCTGTAAGGGTTTGGGTAGAAGAAGGTAGGTGGCAGGACAGAGAAGTGCCTTTTGAGCAGATGTTTCTACTGCTGGCAATGAAGTTGGAAAGGCAACTGCTCAAAAATCTGCAATTTGGGGCTTCCCTGGTGGTCCACTGGCTAAGACTCCATGCCCCCAGTGCAAGGGACTGGGGTTCGATCCCTGGTCAGGGAACTAGATCTCACATACTGCAACTAGGAGTTCTAATGCGGCAACTAAAGATCCTGTATGCTGCAACTCAGACTCAGTGCAGTCAAATAACCAATACATACATGTTTAAGAAAATCTGCAGTTAGAAATTAATGTTTACTACTGTGCTCCTCTTCCAAATATAAATGCAATTTTGGAGGACATGCTCAGGCAGTCACAGCCTAATGAAAGTGTGTCTCCTCACATGCTGCTGCAGTGATAGGTACTGGGGGAAAAGGAATAATCGGGGTGGGGGCAAGCAGATGCAGGAGCAAGACCTTTAAAGGGTGGAGAATTTACATTAAGGGGGACCTAGAGTGTGATGCTAAAGTAAGTGGTTTGCAAAAGATGGTGTAATGGGTCAGAAACTGTAAATGTGCCAGGGGCAGGAAGAGAGAGGAGGCCCTCCCCGAGGCTTTCCCTGCAGGAGCCATGGACACAGCTGCACAAGTGCCGGAGCCAAGCCTGTAGAGCCTGCCCAGATACCGCCATGCACTTTTACCCAGTGAGGAGACCTGTTTCACAGACACTGCAGCCAGCACTTCCCAGCTGGCGTGATCAGGACTAGAACAGAGAGAGCAGCCAATTGTCCAGCATCCTCCGTGCCAAGCACAGAGTGTGGGCTTACAGAAAACTGTAGAATAAACGAAGCAAGCTGTAAGTCCAGGTGGCTTTCAAAATGATCCCTCCACTTGGCACAGTGCATGGCATAAAGTAGGTGCCTAACTCATGTCAGTTTCCTTTTTAATCCCCCTTAAGGTATCTACTGAAACAATGGAAGCAATTGGATGTATGAATTCCTGGAGAAAGAGATCAGAGCACAGAGAAAAGCTCTGTCACTATAGCTGATGAAGACACAGATCCCTTGGAGACTGAAAATGCTTCACCTTGTTCTTTAAGAAAAGAATCCGTTTAATTCACTTAGGGGTCAAAAAAAAATCTTCATTTGACGAACCCCTATTTTCTGAGAAATCCAGGGCAGATAGCTGGACACTCGCAAACTGTCATGGATTCGGGTGTGTGCACTGGGAAAGGGGAGGTACTTCAGCTCACAGCAGCCGTGTCCCAGGCAGCACCAGCCACACCCAAGGCTGGGCCGCCCGCACCTAGTAGATAGCTCCCGGGCACAGGCTTGAGAAGCTGATATGTGGAACATAAACCTCCCTTTGACAGGAGCACTCATTTGGACTGCACACCACGGTTCGTTGATTATATACCTGCTCTGTGTCACCAGCAACCCATATATCCACCCAGCAAGATAAGGTTCGTGGGGTGGGAACTCTGCCCTAGACTTTGCCTTCTACATGGTGACGGACACATATTGGTCCTTTTGGAACTGAACTTTCATGACCAGTATAGATTACTCTGTAACTATCTTGGTTGTATAATAGCACTTGTTAATTTTCATGTAGTTTTCAAGGTTAGTCACACACCAGCTGTAAAGATTAAAATTTATGATCTGTACAAATAAAAATTTATTTAGTTACTTTGCAGTGTTACATGCTTCTAGGGGACATGTAAAACAGAACCATCTGGAGAACAGCCTGAAAGCAGGTAGTATGCTTTATACTGTTCATATTTTTAAAATGCTCAATGATTCTACTGGGAATCTATCCTAAGGTAGTAATCAGGAAGGCAAACAGATATGGTTGAAAGACATTCAGTTCAGCACTGTTTAAAACAGCAAAACCATAAATGGTACAGATGTTCAAACAAAGAGGACTACCTAAATAAATAACATGGCCATAAAACAGAATAGAATAGAATCATCAAAAATAGTGAAGTATTTCAGATGGTGAAACAGATTTAAAATACAGAATGTTAGGTTAAAAAAAAGACAACAAAGTGTATATCTTAGTTTTCTCAATAATAGAAAAAAAGAAAATATCAAAATCATAAGCATAGTTATTTTTAGATGGCTGAATTAGATTTTCCTTTGTACCTTTCTAGAATGTCTAAAATGAGCAAATATATGCCCAGAAGTTATATGAAAAATGGCCTAACAGAAGACCTAAACAGATATTTCTCCAAAGAAGATATACAGATGGCTAAGAAACACATGGAAAAATGCTCAACATCACTTATTAGAGAAATGCAAATCAAAACTACAATGAGGTTTCCCCTCATATGGGTCAGAATGGCCATGATAAAAACATCTACAAACAATAAATGCTAGACAGAATGAGGATAAAAGAAGGAACCCTCTTGTACTGTTCACGGGAATGTAAACTGATAAAGTCACTCACTATGGAGAACAGTATGGAGACTTCTTTAAAAATTAGGACTAAAACTACCATATGACCCAGCAATCCCATTACTGGGCACCTACCCTGAGAAAACCACAATTCTAAAAGACACATGGACTCCAGTGTTCACTGCAGCACTGTTTACAATAGCCAGAACACGGAAGCAACCCAGATGTCCAGTGGCAGACGAATGGATAAGAAAGCCGTGGTACATACACACAATGGAATATTAGCCATGAAAATGAACAAATCTGAGTCAGTTCTAGTGAGGTAAATGAACCTAGAGCCTAGAGTGAAGTAAGTCAGAAAGAGAAAAATACCATATATTAATGAATATATATGGAATCTAGAAAAATGGTACTGATGAATCTATAGGAGGGCAGCAACAGAGATGCAGACAGAGAGAATATACCTGTGGACTCAGTCGGGGGAGGAGGGGGGGAATGAACTGAGNAAATGAACAAATCTGAGTCAGTTCTAGTGAGGTAAATGAACCTAGAGCCTAGAGTGAAGTAAGTCAGAAAGAGAAAAATACCATATATTAATGAATATATATGGAATCTAGAAAAATGGTACTGATGAATCTATAGGAGGGCAGCAACAGAGATGCAGACAGAGAGAATATACCTGTGGACTCAGTCGGGGGAGGAGGGGGGGAATGAACTGAGGAAGTAGCACTAGAGCATATCCGTTGCCATATGTAAAAGGGATATCCAGTGGAACTCTGCTGGCTGGGCAGCAGCTCGGCC
>SJYW01022219.1:0-51337 GCA_006410735.1 Raphicerus campestris | reverse complement strand
ACCCTTTTATTAATGTTGGCTAATTACCCCAGTTCTAGATGGGGAATGACAAAGTGTTCTTCGTTGACAGCAGGTTCCTCGTGTAAGATGTAAAATTACTCTTAGACAGGCATAAAATTTGGTTTGTGCCGTTCTCTGTCAGACATGAAACTGTAGGTATTTAAGTAGAGAACGAGGATTAGCTTCTCCAGTACCAGTATTATTTTACATTACATCGACTGTGTCTGAATAAAACACATGTTCCTCGGGGATAAAGTCTGATTTCCTAACCCCTTTGTCTAAGTCAGAAAAAATAAATGTGAAGGTTTAATCCATGCACATGCCTCATCTTTGGATTCTTATTTAAAGAGTACTAACTGGCATTCATGTTCAGCAAACCTTGTTTATTTTATAATCATCTTACTGTGAATTGTACTGACATATCCAGTTCTGTGATGTGATTAACATTTTATTATTTGAGAGACAGCTTGCCATTTCTTACAGGATAACTATCGCCTTACAGAATTTCCTTTTGATTAGCCATTGGGCTCTTCTGTGTAAAATTTGTAAATCCAAATTAAAAGCAAATGCTAGCAGAGGGGTGGTTGAGGTGATGAAGCAACAGTTCATTCCCATTGTGAAGGCATGAACTTGTTTTTCCCCTTTAAATGCTCATGAGAAATCTTTTCGGTAGGAATATTAAACAAACCTAGTATATCTTGTCTTTTCTCTTTTCCCCTAAGGCCTAGCCACATAGGGATGTGGAGATGTGCTGAGCTTAAGGATAGGCAGAAGATAAAAGAGATTGAATTCCTCCAAAGCCATTCTGTGTCCTACTGCTCATTTTCCCCCTAGGAGTAAACCACAGAATACACAAGCTCTTTTAGCTCTCATTTTTATGTACTTTCCACTTGAGTTTTTCTCATCCTAAGAACCCAAGAAAAAAGAACAGCTTTCGTTAGCTGTTTGAAAATATGTTTTGGATGAAACAGAATATTTCTGTGGGCTTTCGTCCTTTAAATATTGTAGCTACTTGTTGTAGGCTAGCTTTTACTCTAAGCTTGCTATTGGTAAAGTACCAGCACATCATAATACTTACTTGATAAACCAAGGAAGCTTCCAGCCTGTGTTTCAGCTATTATACTAAGAGGGAACAGGTTGGAGGTTGGCCAAACAAAAAATATTAACTTCAAACTGGGATGTTTGAAGGTAATTCATAATTTTGAAATTTTGTGGATGTACTGGAGAGCTGGGGGGTGGGTGTGTAGGAGATCTCAAGTGTTGTCACTGCTATCTGAAATAAATATCCCATTTAAACATTGAANAAACAAAAAATATTAACTTCAAACTGGGATGTTTGAAGGTAATTCATAATTTTGAAATTTTGTGGATGTACTGGAGAGCTGGGGGGTGGGTGTGTAGGAGATCTCAAGTGTTGTCACTGCTATCTGAAATAAATATCCCATTTAAACATTGAATTTCTGAGAGTTTAAAGTGTGCATATGAGTAGGAAAAGCTTTCATGGATTGACTTTCTTGGCAACTTTTATTTAAATATAAGATAGGATTAAAATAATTAGATTCCTGAGATCAAAAGCTGTTACAAGTGTTCAGTGCATTCATTCATTCTGTGAATCCACCTATTTGGGGCACCTGCTATCATTCAGGGGCTGCTCTTCTGCTCTACCCATTTCTAGCACACAGTTGCTGTGTGGTCCCAATTTTGATATATTTTGGGATCTGATGTCTGCAGGGGATAACTCTTTGGGCCCGCTCTATGTTTCTTAATGCTAAAACATTTATTGTATGATAGAGGTCATGTCCTATATATAAACTGTTTTCCAAAGGATTATGTTCTGGCTTTGGAAAAAGTCACATGTCAGAACTGTATGTAAACTCTCATTTCTTACAGGGGTATAGTTTACTTAAACATTGTCACACTTCATATATACACAGTGGTGATTAACTTGATCCATAAAAGTAATGAATGTGCAGATTAGTGTACAGTAGAAGCAACGTGTCTGGGCAAGTAGGGAACCCCTCTCTCCTCATGAGAATTGGTACTGGAACTGAGTAGGTGCTTTAGTTGTGCTAGCATCTACTTGGTGCCACTTTTTGATTGCTGAAATTCTCTTCTTCCTCCTGTAGACCTTTTCAAGCAAGTGGCCAGTTCAACAGGATTTTGTGACCAGCGCAGACTGGGCCTCCTTCTACATGACTCTATCCAAATCCCAAGACAGTTGGGTGAAGTTGCATCCTTTGGGGGCAGTAACATTGAGCCAAGTGTCAGGAGCTGCTTCCAATTCGTAAGTTATTCACCTTCTTGAGTAGCATATTTATTCTTTTGCGTTTTGAGAATTAATGGAAAAACCACGGAACTGTAGTTTCTCACGTTAGCTCTTCTGTAGGCAGGTAGGTAGGGGGATTTTTGAGGTTTGAAATCTCTGTGGATTTTTGAGGTTTGAAATCTCTGTGGGCAGTGGCTTCTGGAACTGTGGATTTGGGGAGAGAGGACAGTGCGCAGGAAGGGAAAGAAGTCTGTGACCAGAACTAGAACCCCACAGGCTCCTAGGGTGTTGGTGGGAAAGTGAATCTGCAGTGATTCAGCTAGGGAGGAAATAAATCTCCAGCCAGAGACATCCTCTGTAAAACGAGAAAATGACCTCTGTAGGTGAGTTTCATGGTCTCTTCCTTTTTTCCCTAACCTAATTCTATCATCATAACCTTCTTTTCAGTAACTGTTGGTAAACAGTTAACACAGCTATCATTTTTTTTAAGCTTTCTTATTGTAATGCCAAAGAATGCTCAAACTACTGCACAACTGCACTCATCTCACACACTAGTAAAGTAATGCTCAAAATTCTCCAAGCCAGGCTTCAGCAATACGTGAAATGTGAACTTCCAGATGTTGAAGCTGGTTTTAGGAAAGGCACAGGAACCAGAGAGCAAATTGCCAACATCTACTGGATCATCGAAAAAGCAAGAGTTCCAGAAAAACATCTATTTCTGCTTTATTGACCACACCCACACATGTGGGTGTGTTTATTGTGGATCACAATAAACTGTGAAACATTCTGAAAGAGATGGGAATACCAGACCACCTGACTTGCCTCCTGAGAAACCTGTATGCAGGTCAGGAAGCAACGATTAGAACTGAACATGGAACAACAGACTGGTTCCAGATAGGAAAAGGAGTATGTCAAGGCTGTATATTGTCACCCTGCTTACTTAACTTCTATGTAGAGAAACACTGGGCTGGATGAAGTACAAGCTGGAATCAAGATTGCTGGGAGAAATATCAATAACCTCAAATATGCAGATGACACCACCATTAGGGCAGAAAGTGAAGAAGAACTTAAGAGCCTCTTGATAAAAGTGAAAGATGGAGAGTGAAAAAGTTGGCTTAAAGCTTAACATTCAGAAAACTAAGATCATGGCACCTGGTTGCATCACTTCTTGGCAAATAGGAAAAAGTGGAAACAGTGGCTATTTTTTTTTTTTGGATTCCAAAATCACTGCAGATGGTGATTGCAGCCATGAAATTAAAAGATGCTTACTCCTTAGAAGGAAAGTTATGACCAACCTAGACAGCATATTCAAAAGCAGAGACATTACTTTGCCGACTAAAGTCCGTCTAGTCAAGGCTATGGTTTTTCCTGTGGTCATGTATGGATGTGAGAGTTGGACTGTGAAGGAGGCTGAGTGCCAAAGAATTGATGCTTTTGAACTGTGGTGTTGGAGAAGACTCTTGAGAGTCCCTTGGACTGCAAGGAGATCCAGCCAGTCTATCCTGAAGGAGATCAGTCCTGGGTGTTCATTGGAAGGACTGATGTTGAAGCTGAAACTCCAGTACTTTGGCCACCTGATGCGAAGAGCTGACTCATTTGAAAAGACTCTGATGCTGGGAAAGATTGGGGGCAGGAGAAGGGGACGACAGAGGATGAGATGGTTTGCTGGTATCACTGACTCAATGGACATGAGTTTGGGTAGGTTCCAGCAGTTGGTGATGGACAGAGAGGCCTGGCGTGCTGCATTTCATGGAGTTGCAAAGAATTAGACATGACTGAGCGACTGAACTGAACGTGTATTTTTGACTTTCATCTATTCTTCCAAGGGCTAGATGCTGCCTTTCCATAGGCTTACAACCAAGTTGGAGGTTCACGCTTCCATTTATGTCTGTCAGTAGGTCGGCGCACTCCTGTCCATTCTCTTTTGCATCCTGCTCCAATGCCTTTTCTGCACCATCATCCATGTCCCCACAAATACCCTCTTCCCCCCAAGTGCCTGGTCGCTTCATGGATAGACATTTAGGTTGTTCCCACTTTTTGGTAAGATAGATAATGCTGCAGTGAACATCTTTATGCAGTTAGCTCTTTTGTTTGATTCAAGTTTTTCCCTTAGGATAAATTCTCAGGAGTGGGATTACCAGATATAAACAGTTTTGTAGCTTTTGATAAGTATTACCATATGGCTTTTGGTCAAATGTTGCTCTTATTTGTAATACCACCAGCACTCAAGGAAGAGATACTTGCAGTTTTACATTATTTGCAGTGTTTTTAACGTTTTTTAAATCCTAAGAACTACAGATGTATGGGGTTTCTCATTCCATTCTAATCTCATTACCGACAGAACTACGTGAATAAGTAACTGGGTTAGACCTGTATATAGTCTTAACCACAGACTCAGATAAAACTGTAGAAGGCTTTGTGGGCAGAACATTTACATATTTAAGGCAGTTTTAGCATTCATTTAATAGTTAACTGGGCAGATTAAAGAAATGCACATATATAAAGGCTGCTTACATATACTGTTCGGATTGTTTTGCCCAAATTATGGCAAATTAACTATAAAAGTAAAACAGATGTGGAGAAATATATGTATTTTTTTGTTACTTCATACTCAAATCTCCCAAAACATGACTGGAATATCACTTTCTCTGGGTTTTTTCTTATGTTTTGCTGTATTAGCATTTCTCCTCCAGAACATAAACACAAGTAACTCCCATACAATGAGTGTAAGTGAGTGAAGTCACTCAGTAGTGTCCAACTCTTTGCGACCCTGTGGACTGTAGCCCACCAGGCTCCTCTGTCCATGGGATTCTCCAGGCAAGAATACTGGAGTGGGTTGCCATTTCCTTCTCCAGGGGATCTTCCCAACCCAGGGATCGAACCCAGGTCTCCTGCGTTGCAGGCAGATGCTTTATCTTCTGAGCCATGACCACAAATAATCAAGATTCATTTTTTTCCAAATCTTATTGCAAAACAACTTGCAGTGACCTACTTTTTCTCCCTCAGTGTTGTTTTCTCTTTAGTCAAGTTTCAGTGACTTTTTACAGTCTTAATGTGAAATACATACATACAGTGTTCATATACACATATATATGTACAGTTGTGTGTGTCGTGTGACTGGGGTCAAGTGCAAGGGTCAGAGCACACACCTGCCGACAACCGTCTGTATTCAGTGATGATTCCTGTCTTGAAATCAGGTGGGCTGGCCTCAGGGCTGCTGCAACCATTGTCCCATTACCTCGCAGGACTGACATTGTCACCTCCCCTGGACTCTGGTTCTTGCTGTCTTTTTTTTTTTTTTTTAATCTGACATATAACATGTAAATTGAAGGTGTGGGGCATGTTGATTTGACACATTTCTCTATTGAAATATGATTGCCATTGTAGCAGTAGTTAGCACTATCAAGTCATAGAATTACCATTTCTCTTTCATGGTGTGAAGAAGTAAGCTCTAGCCTTTGACTGCCTTGAACTTGGTGGTCAGGACCAGGGGCTCGTGAGCAGAAACTCTGCTTTCCATTGGGCCATTCTCTCATCAGGAGCCAGGTCTGTCCCTGTCAGCCCGTTTCATTCTGCTGTGGGATACCTGCTTTCTTCATTCACCTGCTGCCTCTTGTTTCACCACATCCTTGTGACAGCTACACTCTATTTTCAGCATTAGAACCCTGACAGCTCAGACAGTGAAAATATTTGCCTGCAATGCAAGACACCTGGGTTCAATCCCTGGGTTGGGAAGATCCTTTGGAGAAGGGAATAGTAACCCACTCCAGGCAAGTAGCAAGTATTCTTGCCTGGAGAATCCCATGCACAGAAGAGCCTGGCGGGCTACAGTCCATAGGATCACAAAGGGTCGGACACGACTAAGCGACTAAGCATGCACAGTCACTGTATGACACCATCCTTAGAAATCTCCCATTTCTTTCCCTGGTTCACGGAATAGCTCCTGGTTCCTCTGCTTCACTCTCAGACTTTTCCTGATCTGTCCATAGCTGCCCATGGTTTGCTTTCACTACCAAGTAACAGCTTCCCACTGCTACCATTTGTACTGACCATGCTTGTGTACATAATATTGTTATGACTGCTACTGATGATAGTATTTTTTAAACTTTGTTGCACAGTTCTCTCATTTAATCTTCCCCAACCCCTTTGAGGAGAATAGCATTGGCAGGCTTGGGTTCAGGGTTGTTTTTACTGTTGTTTCAGTAGGCGAACAGTTTATCAGCATTTCTTCAGCTGGTGGGAGAGTCTGATTCCTAGTCCAGTGAGCACTTCCCTCTCCTCCCCGCTGGGCCATTGTCTTCCTCATCCCCAAATACACTCTTTAAAAATTTTCTATTTATCTCGTTTGTATTTGGCTGTGCTGGGTCTTCGCTGCTGCATGGGCTTTTTTCTAGTTGTGGCGAGTAGGGGCTTCTTGTTGCAATGACTTGTTGCGGTGGCTTCTCTTGTTGCACGGCACAGGTTCTAGGCATGTGGGCTTCAGTAGTTGCAGCGCCCAAGCTCTAGAACACAGGCTCAATGTTGTGGTGCATGGGCTTAGTTGCCACATGGCATATGGGATCTTCCCAGACCAGGGATCAAACCTGTGTCTCCTGCATTGGCAGGCCGATTCTTTACCCCTGAGCCACCAGGGAAGCCCAATACACTCTTTTTGATATTAAGGCTCTCCAGCTTCCCAAGGTGAAATAACAGGCATATTTTCTAGGTCTCTGCTAGAATACAAGATGCCGTAATAAAACAGGGAACATAGGAGCGTTGAAGAGGATGCCTCATTTTAAGACGCTGAGTATTGGCAAGCTGGATGTTGCTGGAAGAATGTTGGGCATGTTCTGTAGGTACAGAGCTGTGCAAGGTTTAGAAGACTCAGATTTGGAGACCCTCTCGCCTTGCTAGTCACTGGCAGTCTGCTTGAACAGATCCATTGTGAATTCTTCCTTCAGAATTGGCGTCCTCTCCCCGTCAGCCTTTTCCTCAGCCGGGAGCTCTGGCGTCAGCTTGCCTTTCGGAAGCTGTGCGGATTGCATGAAAATTCAGTGTTTGCTGTAGGGAAAGATAGCCGGAGTGAACAATGCCCTCTGCCCTTTGTTTCAAGCGTTTAAGACCTTGGGAACGGGGCCGGGCTGGTGGCTCGAGCAAACCAGCGCTCAAAGGCTGCTCTGTCTACCAGCCTCAGGAAGTGAACGGCAGTAAAAGTTCTTGTTTCTCTTACAAATACATTCCCTGCCTCACAGAAGAAGCTGACTTCAGTCTACACTCTTTTTATGTCCTTTGTCTTCTTGTCATCAACTCGAAAACTTCCTTCTTTTCAAGTTGGTAACTGTCAGCTTCTGGCTCAAGAGAAGGGCCTGGCAGACACAGGAGGAGAGTGGTGTTTGCCCATGTGGTGCCCGCTGGGTGATCTTTTTATAGGTTTCCTACATACTTAATACCATTGAACTGTTTAGTTAGAGTGGTTAAGGTAGTACATTTTATGGTATGTGTATCTTACCGCCATAAAAACTGGGAAAAAAACACAAAAACTTTTTAAACAAAAGAGGAAAATAAATCGCCAAGTCCAAAGAAAATGCTTTGCCTATTTTAAAATCACTGTAGATCCATTAAGGTATTTATCCGTGAAGCCCAGAAATGAAGTCATGCCTATGAATTTTAAAAGAGAAAATTCACTATCAATGTATGGGTTTGACAGTAATATCTTTACTGATATTAAATGGGGAAACAGATCTGTTTCTATCTTCAAAGGATATGACAGTCAACATGTGTACTGGGAAAATGACTCATTTGGGCAGATTTGAAATTAGTTTGTTTTGGAAATACAGCTTCAATTAATGCATCATCGGGTTGATTGGCTCTCATATTCCATGAAACTAGCCCTGTTGACAGAATAGATTGATCCTGTGACCATGGGAAGGCCAGATCTACTCCTGGCAGTGAGTCACATAGAGTACCTTAAGGAGCATGAGACATTGTCCACATCCCTCCTTTTTCAGATGAGAAAACTGAAACCCAGAAAGGCAGAGTGAATATATTCTTCATTCTGCAATTATATTTATGTCAGAATGAGAGATCCGGCCCAAGTTCCCTGTGTTCCAAGCTAGTATTTCCTTCTGCTAAACCATATGAGTAGAAATAAATGGCTGTAACCAATTCAAATACTAGACTGAACTAAGGAAGTGTTTATAAATAGTCATATATGAATTTTAGGTTATAATAGGATATGTGGATAAATGAACACTCCTACCCCAATACATGTACACACACACACACACACACACTCTCACACTCACATTCACACTCTATGATCTTTATTGAAAATACTCTAATCCCAATTACAGGTATCTAAGTTCTACCTCCAGATGAAATCAAATAATGTTTCCTCTTAGTTGGGAAGCACTTCACACTTTTAAGTGACTCCAAAGAGAGTTATGTATCTGTAAAGTGGTCCTTGGCAGTGCCCTGAGAGGTACTCACCTACCCCCGCCCCTGATAGTCTTTGTAGCATCTTCTTCTGTAAACATTTTAAGGACTTCATTGTTTAGATAGAATTGAGTGCATCAAGTTTGTATTCAATATGCTTCACCTGCAAGAGCTTGCATGTCAAAATCTGTTTATTTTACATCTGTTTTCTACCTCCCATTGTATTTATGCATTCAAAATGAATAAGTTGCTTTTTCATCTGTCCTCTGGATTTTTATATTCATATGACAAAAATGAATATCATCTCAGCACAGTTGCTGTAACACAGAAATGGGAATAAATTACGGCCTCAATTGTTGAGACCAAGTGTGTATGTATATGTAAATAGCAAATCATTGCAGGACATCTGGAGTAGTGAGTGGCAGAGTGGTTAGGCATGTAGGTCCTGAAGTTGACTGCCCAGATTCAAATACCAGCTCTGCTATTTGCTGGGCATGCAACCTCAGACACATTTTTTGAGCTTCCTGGCCCCTAGGTACCTGGAGCACTTTGGAGGGTTAAATGAGCTAATACAGGTGGGGCACTTAGCGTGGTGGGCACATATTATTCACTCAGTCATGTCCGACTCTTTGTGACTTCATGGACCATAGCCCGCCAGGCTCTTCTGTCCATGGGACTTCCCAGGCAAGAATACTGGAGTGAGTTGCCATTTCCTTCTCCAGGGAATCTACCTGACCCAGGGATCGAACCCTGGTCTGCCCGTAAAGAACCCCGAATCTGTCCGTAAAGGCAAATTTTTATTCTGAGCCACCAGGGAAGCAGTAGGTACTTAACTGAGCCTTAGTCATGATTATCTAAAGTATATTTTGGACTTCCCAGATGGCGCTAGTAGTAAAGAACCTGCCTATCAACACAAGAGACATAAGAGATACAGGTTCAAACCCTGGGTTGGGAAGACCCCCCTGGAGGAGGTCATGGCAACCCACTCCAGTATTCTTGCTTGTGAATCCAGTGGACAGAGGCACCTGGTGAGCTACAGTTCATAGGGTCACAAACAGTCAGACACAACTGAGGCAACTTAGCTTGCACAAAGTGTCTTTTAACATGAGAATAGCCCACCAAGATGAACAATTCCTTTTCCCACAACTAAGCATCTATAGATTAGATTCTAGAGAATCTTGAAATGGTTTTAAAATACCATGCCAAGACACTTCTTAACCAGTTTGACAGCCTTCTTCATGCCAGTTGATCACACATTTGACATCCTGAAAATAACTCCTAAAAATTCCACTTTGCTTAGGTTTCTTTGGGCTGTTTGTTGAGTAATCAAAATATGGACCCTTTGGTCCCATTAACAGTCCTTTTACACCCACTTGGACTGATGGGTATGGTATAAGTTTCTAGAACTTGGTATTTATAGCCAGAGGTAGTATCACCAAGTTTCTGCTGGGCCTGCTGATGGACACTTAGAATTCCTGCAGACTTTTAGGAAATCTTTTATCAGGGTATTATCAGCATTATTTTGAGTCAACTATCGATTTTTATTGCTATTATTTTTTTCTGTTTTGACTATAAGCTTTGGTGAGTTTACTTTCATAATTATCCATTTAATATGTTGTGGTTTATGTGCTTAAATTTCTCCATGTGGAGTGATGGGTATTTTTTCCACCAGCTTTTAAAGATAGGTTTGTAATGGAACTGAAACCTGTTTCATTTATATACCTCTTACTAAGGAAAAGCACTTGTCATTCTGTTTCTCCTTTTCATCCTTCTAAAGGAGTAGTCTTTGCTAGAATCAATTTTTTTCATCCTTCTGCCCTCCCTCCTATATCCCCTGCCTCCTTTCCTACAAAAGCTGAAGCAGAGGTTCTAATGAAAAAAACCTTTTTTTTTTTTTTTTTTTGAGAGCCACACCTGCATTAGGAAGAGTATTCTGGACTCCCTCTGATTAGTTCACTGTTAATTCAAATTCACATTGATAGGTACCCCCAAAGCTCATGGAAACAAGGAGACATGAATTCAACAGTTTTCTTCTTTCCCATCTTTGTCACTGGCTTGTAAAATGGATTTATTTGAATCTTTCTTTTTACATAGATTATGTAAGATGAATCTAAGTGCAAAAATCTTGGAATACCTTTATCTTATATCTAGGGTCCTTAGTATGTCTGGGTACATTAACAGCTAAAGGTGGGTTTTTGTTTTGTTTTGTTTTTTTTCTTTGGGTTTTGGAGAAGGGGTTGACATTTGATAAAATAGGGAAACATTTTTTTTCTGATTTGCTTCTTTTTAGCTACATTAAAAAAATACAAAATAATTGTTTTCCAAGTTGAGACAAATGTGTGTATTTTAGTCACCACGACTACAATCAAGACAGAACATTTCCATCATCCATAAAATTTCCTCTTGTTTTGTGGTCACCCCGCCTGTTCCCAGTCTGTGGAAACAACTCCTCCTGTGTTCTGTTCCTGTACTCATACCTTTTCCTGACCTGTATTTTAAATAATTGCAGGAGGCAGCTGTGAAAGAGTTACAGACTTGAGCAAGGTACACCATGATAACTCTGGGCAGATATGAGTGCTCTACCATGAACCTATGAAAGTGTTCTCTCAAATAAGAACTCTCTAGCATAAATTAATAATGTTGCATATACTTGCAGATTTGCATAGATTTAAAACTTGTGCTTCTGTTCCTGGGAGCCATGGTATTAATTGGTTTATTAGTCAGGTGGAGCGAGGAGCCTTAGGTCAGGACAGTTGTCCTTGAACATGTAAATGAAGAGTGGATAATCACTGTGTGTTAGTGTTTGGGCTTATTTTCTCTTTAAGGGGTGATTCACAGCCCTGATTAATATTTAGAGCAATGACTGCCAGCCTCCAACCTGCTCATTATCTTCAGAACTTTAAAGAAAATACTTGATTTCTACCAACGACATCAGTTACAGGAAGCCTCTTACTTCTTCTTGTCTCATGAACACAACTGTTGACCTCTTAATCCTGATTTCCAACAAGAAATATTTCTGTAAATGTGGGGCTTCTTCAACTCATTTTATGGCTGAAAAGTCAGTTGGGTATCTGGGCAAAGCACATGTCTGCCAAGTGTGTGTGAGTGGGTGGGGGATGTGTTAGAACAACGAAACTACAAGAACAGGGAGGAAGGCAGTTTGGCATTTGGTTTGTGTTTTGTGAGGAAACTAGTCCTACACAGCTTTTCATATTTTATACCATTGATATTAATGCATGCCCCCCCCTTTCACAGTCATCAGTTTCTTACACTCTTGATTTCCTTGCCTGCCCCCCTACCCCCAGGAAGGAGTGCCAGTGTTTTATTTTGAAAAAAATTTCAAGAACAAAGAAGAGTTGGAAGGATAGTATGATGCACACCCATATGTCCTGTACGTCTGTCTACCCTAGTTAGCATTTTTGTCCTATTTACATTTCACTTTTGCCGGGTATGTATGGCTTTGAATGTAGACACACAAACACATCTTTCCCCTTTACCATTTAAAGGTAAAAGGCCATCATACTACAAAATATAAATCCCTGAGCACTTCACCATATATCTTTTTTATAAAAAGACTTTCTCATGCGAAAGTGCAATACTGTCACTACACACAAATTTAACACTGATTCTGCAAGACCATATAGCATACAGTCCACATTGAAATATCCCCATGCCTTCAGAGTGTCTCTTATTTCTGGTTGTTTTCCTCCAGGATGCAGTCAAGGTCTTTGTCTGTCATTGGCTGGTTATGTCTGTGTCCTTTCACCTCGTCTGAACAGTTGCCCAGCATTCTTTGCATCTTCATTCGTGACATTGACATTTTTGAAGAGTGCAGGCAGAATATGGGAGAAAGTCCCATACTCTGGAGTCTTCTGGTTGTTTCCTTAGATGAGATTCAGATTGGTTCTTATTGATAATGCTAAGAATGAATGGTATGGTGGTATCAGTCAGATATTGCTGTTGTAAAAGTATCCTTTCCCTGTGTAATTAGAAAGTGATTTTTGTGATATTTTGAGCACTTCTGAGCATTCTATTCCTCAATAGCCTTTCACTGTTTGGTGTGAGCCTCTGTTGATGATCCTGTCCTAATTCAGTGATTACCTTGGTGGTTGCCCAATAGCAGTTCTCTAATTCTGCCCTGCTCTCTGCATGTGTTAGCTGGTTTTCTTCTGTCAAGAAGAGCTGCACTTTTCCCTCTAATTTTCTGAGGGTCACTGAGGACACCCATGGTAATTGTGCATGTACAAAGATTGGCACTTCTCCTGACTGAGTTGCCTTTGAGTACCATATTTGCCATGAGGTTGCTGAAAACACAAATGCATAGAATTGACCATCCTTTCCCTCCATAGCAATATAACCTAAGCATATGTCTGATAAATACATTTCCACATCAGCCAATTCTTTCATGAGACCAAATCATAACATGACTCATGTGCTAATAAGGATTGAGAAACCCATAGGCTTTTCTGTTTATTTTTTTCCTTTTCACTACCTCAATTGACCAGTCAGTCCATGCAGCTCATATATGTCATAATATCTAACAGTAGAAGGAAGGGTTGTTGTTCAGTCAGTAAGTTATGTCTGATTCTTTGTGACCCTGTGGACTGTAGCCCACCAGGCTCCTCTGTCCATAGGATTTTTCAGGCAAGAATACTGGAGTGGGTTGTCATTTTCTTCTCCAGGGGATCTTCTCTACCCAGGGATCAAACTTGAGTCTCCTGCATTGGCAGGCGAGTTCTTTAACACTGACCCTCCTGGGAAATGCCAGAAGGAAAGACTGTCATCGTTGTTCAGTCGCTCATTCGTGTCCAACTCTTTGCCACCCCGTGGACTGCAGCATGACAGGCTTCCCTGTCGTTCACCATCTCCTGGAGCTTGCTCAGACTCACGTCCATTGAGTCGGTGATGCCGTCCAACCATCTCATCCTCTGTCGTCCCCTTCTCCTCCTGCCCTCAATCTTTCCCAGCATCAGGGTCTTTTCTAATGAGTCAGCTCTTTGTATCAGGTGACCAAAGTATTGGAGCTTCAGCTTCGGCATCAGTCCTTCCAATGAATATTCAGAAGGAAAGATATATAATACCAAAAAGAAGGAGGGAAAGGAAATGATCAGAAGAGATAGGAGCATGCATTTATCTCAGTGTCTTTTGAGTATTCACTTGTACCTTCATGTAGCTCTCAGTAGACTGGCACAAAATTCAGTTCAGTCTGGTACTTGGGCATTGTCTCATGTTTGTATTTAGATATCAGAGCCTCTTACACTCTCGGACGAATTGAAGTTTCAAAAGATTTTGGAAATCAGCCTGTATGTTCCCTTCAGATATCACTTTTGTCCACCCATGTAGACTCCTTTAAGCATACATATTTCAGTCTGAAAATAATAGATAATCTTGAGCTGTGTCCTTAACTTCTTTGAGCTCTTTTTCATCTGTAACATCAAGCAAAACAGATTACCTCGAGAGTTACTTATCCCCAGGTTGCTTTGATTATATGCTAAATGTTGTAAATGGAAAAAGCAGAAAGGGATATGGGTTATGGTGTATATTTCAAAGCTTGGTTATTATCAGCCAAGTCTTACCTGATCTTCTGGATAACAGTTCTTGTAACAGAGATGCAAAATACAGAAAACAGTCTTATATGTGTAGTGTGGCCTTTCACATGACAGCAACTGTTCTCTGAATAGAAGTAGCCTAGACTAAGAACAAGAAGTGACGCCTCATACAAATGATCCCTGGTGGCCTTACACTTGAGTTTCCTCAGCACCCCAAATGTAAAACACAATGATCTTATGTCTAAGAAGATCAAAATGCCACCTTCTTATTTGTTACATTCAGGTTTCATATCGTTTTAGAGCAGTTTTTTTTTTTTTTAGCATTCATTTGATTTTCATAAAAATTGGGATCATTTGGAAGAAGCATCATTAATATTCGTTACAACTTGTTCTTGTTCCTCCTTTTATGTTCGTTGCTAGTTCAGACTTCTCTCTTATGTAAAATATTCCACTGATGCCCTTGGTAGATTTAGAGGTTGTTAAAGAAATCGTAATAACAGCTCAGGGAACAGTCAGGAACTGCCTGTCCTATACCGTGTGACCCCAGCTAGCTGTTCTCCTTGTAGTTCTAAATCTTTGTGTACAGACTATAATTCACAAAACAGTTGTGATCAATTTAAATTCAGCACATCTTTTCTAACACTAGAGCTTTTTGCAATCAGGGCCAGGAAAGTTGGGTTGTCAGCTATTAATGCTATAACCCATTAACGATGGCAGCGATATTGAAATGGCTTTTTGAAATGGCTATTTGAAAGGGAACATTTTACTAGTGAAAACAGATGAAAATGGCCTGGGAAGAGAGATTAACCTTTTTGAAATATCTGTGGTTTGTCCCCAGTATTTTCTATAAATTTACCTTATTCTTTCAATAAGAATGTTTGGAAATTCTATTCATGCATATGAATGCATGCAATATTTATATATTTAGTTATTTTTTAAATAGACAGGAACTCTACTGAATAAATGAAAGCACACACACACACTTGTACTAGCTGACTGCTTTAACCTTGCTTGAGTTAATTATTTGCCATGAATAAATAGATTTCTGTACTTGTCATGAGATGCATTATGTGGAGTTTCTATTTGAAAAGCACCCTGATTTCAAATCAAGGTCTACAGTTTTAGCATGTTCCCTTGTGACTTCTGGTTTGGGCTTCTTGAAATTTACTAGTCCTTTTTCTTCTCTCACTCTGTAATAGGTAAATACATATGTTTAGATGAAAATTTTTTTAATTGAGGTATAATCGACATATACCCTGGTATAAGTTCAATGCACAACCTTAAAAAATTTTTAATTGCAGTATAATTGACATAAAACTTTTGGCAGTTTAATGTACAATGTGTTGATTTGACACATATATTGCAACATGAGTACCACCCTAGTGTTAGCTAACACCTCTCCCACGTCACATAATTACCACTTCTCTTTTGTGGTGAGAACAATTGAGATCTAGTCTCTTAGCAACTCTGAAGTTTATAATGCAGTACTGTTGGCTGTAATCAGTGTGCTATGCATTAGGTCTCTAGAACTTACTTATCTACTACTTATCTACCAGCTGTAAGTTGACAATCTCCCCATTTCCCCTACCCCCAGTCTCTCACAACCACCATTCTACTCTGTTTGGGGGAGTTCAACTTTTTTATATTCCATGTAGAAATTATATGGTACAGTATTTGTCTTTTTCTGTCTAAGTTATCTCAAGTAGCATAACCCCCTCAGGGCCCTTCTGTATTGTCAAAAATTGCAGGATTTCCATCTTACAGCTGAGTAATATTCTCCTATATATATGCACACCATGTCTTTTTTTTACCCATTCATCCATTGACAGACACAGGTTGTTTACCTGTCTTGGCTATTGTGAATAACGCTGCAATGAAGGTGGGAGTGCAGATATCCCTTCAATATCCTGTCTTCATCTCCTTTGGCTATATACCTAGAAGTGCAATTGCTAGATTGCATGGTTGTTCTCTTTTTAATTTTTTGAGGATTCTCCATACTGTTTTCCATAATGGCTAAGCCAAATTATATTCCCACCAACAGTGCACAAGTGTTCTCTCTTCTCCAGCCTCTCCAATGCCTATCTCTTGTGTTCTTGATGGTAGCCATTCTAATAGGTGTGAAGCAGCATCTCATTTGTCTCTCCATAGTGTTAACCAGCGTACCCTTTGTCTCACAGGCAGTAATTGAACAGGCCTATCATAGCTTCTCGGTTTCTGTGCTGCAGAAGAGCACTGCCTGCCAGTTAGGTGCCCTGTAGCATTTAGTTAATCATAGTGGACCCATGTTGGTTTCTTAGTTTTGACACATGAACCATGGCAATATAAGCTGTTAACATTGGGACACAGTTTCTCAATCTTAGTACTACTGACATGTTGGCCTGGATGATTCTTTGTATTCTCCAAATCCAGAAATAGACTATGGATTAGCCTTTTGCATGTATCAAACAAGCCAATAGAGGACATTAACTTTAAAAGCTATTTAAAAGAAACTTATTTTGTCTTCTATTTCTTAGACAACCCTTATAAACTTATTATTTTTTGCTCTTTAAGGTGCCTATGCAGGTTTTTTTTTAAATTCTAACCTCATTCAGATATTATAACCTTTCCTTTTATTTATTGTGATCACAGTTTAATTCCCACCCATCATTAAATTCACCAAACCTTCATGGAAAGTATAGAAACATAGTTCCTGTCTCTAAATAACCTGCAACCTAGGAGAGAAACAAAGGAAGTTTAGACAAGTATTGTTTCCAGAACAAAAGGTGGTTCCTTTTTACCATCTGAGAACTACTGGGTACAATCTCTTCCATAATGTTTGCTTTTCTCTATATGAATTTTTTTTTCCATTTATTAAGAACTGACATGGTTTTTCAAAAGCCTGACAATGGGGATGCCAGTTACCTTCTCTTTAAAATATATGTGTGTTTATGGTAGTTGGGGGGCAGGGCTTGCTGAGAAACCCTCTCATCGCCTTTCTTCTGTGGCTAGGAACTGGCTCTGTTAGCCTATTGTTGTTGTTCAGTTGCTAAGCTGTGTCCACCTCTTTGCGACCCCATGGACTGCAGCACGCCAGGCTTCCCTGTCCTCCACTATCTCCCAGAGTTTGCTCAAACTCATGTCCATTGAGTCAGTGATGCCATCTAAGCATCTCATCCTCTGCCACCCTCTTCTTTTGCCCTCAGTCTTCCCAGGAATCAGGGGCTTTTCCAAGAGTCAGCTCTTGACATCAGGTGGCCAAAGTACTGGAGCTTCAGCTTCCAATGAATATACAGGGTTGATTTCCTTTAGAAACATAGTTTCCTTTAGAAACATAGTTCCCACCAGCAGTGCACAAGTGTTCTCTCTTCTCCAGCCTCTCCAATGCCTATCTCTTGTGTTCTTGATGGTAGCCATTCTAATAGGTGTGAAGCAGCATCTCTAACTATGTTAGAAACATATGTTTCTAAACATACTTGACTGGTTTGACTGTTAGCCTGAGAGAAAAGTAAGTATTCAGGTTGACACCCTGACAACCGTCTGAAGCCCAGCCCTTCAGTTCCAAAGGGTTTCCAGAAAGCACAACAGGAAAGAAACCGAAAAGATACTATGAACTGTGGCAAATCCAACTCCCAACCTACCACGTAATGTCCTTTGAAATTACTATGTTGCTAATTGCATCCTTTGGCTAGCCATTCACTGTCTTTGTATGTTGTTAAGATGACATTTGTATAAAGCCAGCGTGCGATGCCCTGGAAGGCAGAGGCAGTGACCGCAGTGGCTTCCTTCCCTCACCTCTGTGATGTGGGGAGCTGCTGCCAGGAGAGCACCAAGCGAGAAGGAACGGAGACCCAAGACACTTGCACCCTGTGGCTGTCACACTGGAAGGAGCTATGGTGTCCTTGCTTTGTGTGTGTGCACACCATAAAAGTGGAAGAAGAGATACTGCCGAAAGCAACAACAAGACCCAGGGCTGAACGGCCCATTCTGAGTTTTTGTTTAGATGGATTGACACTGGTGTTTAGGGGCGAGGTCAAGGTCATCCTCAGTACCGAGAGAAGCTATGAGGCCTGTATGCGGGTCAGCAGATAATGGCATCTGCAAGGATGACCTCAATCCATTGTCCTCATACCTATCTTTTGACCTCAACAGCTTCCTGACATTTCAGGCTAACCTCTTGTTTTCTAGAGTGATCACAATGTAATTTTAGCTGGGTTTTACTTCTAGTGCTTTTAGCTCTCTATAGACGCTTGGCCTGGTTTTGAATTCCTCCTTTCTTTATCGCCAGACAAAAGGAAAAGGAATATGCCACTAGGATACAGAATTGTTGGTAGTAAAAATGAAAGATAGAAACAGAATGAGAATGTGAATCCCTGTACCTTGTCTTCAGTGTTGTCAGTTGGCACAGGCGAGCAGTTTTGAAAGAGCCAAAATGATGGATCTTGCGTCTTAGGAAGAAGAAAGAACCTTGAGAATTTCCCGCCTTTAGCACAGGAGAATCTTTGGTCTTTTGAAAGAGGAGAGCATTCTCTAGCTCCCCTTGTTAATTTCTACTAATGCTTTAACAACTTTCAGCATCAGGAAATGCTTCCGCATGAGTTACAGCCTAAATTCTTCATGTTGCTTAAGCCTGTTTCTTCTTGTTCTGTTCTCGGTGGAGAAATCGAACAGCTGGTCATAGGCCCCTATGCAAGAGCCATTCATTCACATAATTGAAAACTGTTATTAAATCACCCCTTCAGTCACTATTTCTTGCATATTCTTGTGTGTGTGTGTGTGTGTGTGTGTGTGTGTGTGTGTGTGTGTGTGTGTGTGTGTGTGTGTGTGTGTGTATGTGTGTGTCTGTGTGTTTTCATGGCTAAATAATCCCAATTCCCTTAAGCTGTTCTCATAGGTCTTTCATGCTCTTTAATTATCGCTGTGCGTTTCTGCCAAGCCTTCTCTAAGTTCCGGGTCAGGACTTAGCTTTAGCCACTAGAACTAGACACCATTCTCTAGTCCCAAAGATAATGCAATGATTACGTCACACCATATTTGTTAGGCCTTTGGCTATACATCACAGACATGGTTAGTTTTTTTTTGTTTTTTCTCTTTTTTTTGGGCACCTACATTTGTTGCTGACTCATGGTCAGATATTTTTTTTTTTTTTTTTCTTCCACAGTGGATAGAAGCTTTCTGTTAAAATTATACTTTCTGTAATAAGCCTGAATTTTTTCTTTGTAGCCTGCCATTGAATCTATCATTAAAGAAACTAGCCTTTAAACTTTAGTCAGGGAAACATATATAGGTTCAGATTGGGCAACAATAAATCCCATGTTTTACATCAGAATGAATTAGTAATGCTTTTTTTCAATTTGCTGTCTTTCTGTGATAGTTTTTGTCCTAGCTCCAGATGGTTATTTTGATAAATTTAGTTTCTGGACCAGTGGAGCAAGAGATTGTTATAGGACTTATTGTAACCGGAACTTGCAGTTCTTTTGACACAGTCTCTCATTGTATCTTTGTTTACCAGATGAAGAAACACTTGGAGACTAAATAATAATATAACTAGAGGGAGTCACAGTCCACCAACCAGGGAGGGCTGGCTTTGGCTTTGTGTTGACCAGAGGTGCAGTCTGTAGTGATATGGCCCACCTTTGACCTTGGCCTGTATAATTTATTCACTAGTGACTTTTAGATGAAGGCAGAACACATATTTTATTTATTTTTAAATATCTGTTCATTATTTATTTGGTTGCGCTGGGTCTTAGTTGTGGCGTGTGGGATCTAGTTCCCTGGCCAGATATTGAACCCAGGCCCCCTGCATTGGGAGTGTGGAGGCTTAGTCACTAGACGAGCAGGGAAGTCCCCAGAAAACATATTTAAATGTAAAGATTACAGAGTTGGGGAGAATGACTAACCCATGGGCTGTAAGAGTCAGGATCCTTAAAGATACGGATGAGCTGATATAATGGGCTAAAACTAACAGGAAAGTCCTTGACAGAAGTGGAAGGAAATACATCCCAAATGAATGTGTACAAAACAGAAGAATCACTGGAAACAGCCAAACAGTATTTCTTATCATACCCAACAGTGCATTAGTACCTTGGGGTTGTTCACAAATCTTATAGCATAAGAACAATGATAAATGTCCCAGGATCACTGAATAATTAGTGTGAGAAATTCTGAGGTCAAACAAGGTTTAATGTTTCCTTACTGACAACCAACCCAGCTTTTAGTATGTTAGTGTGCATTAAGGGACAGATAGAATGTGCAATGTTTCCGTAATTAATTTGACCTTCTCGTCTTGAAACATCTTGCTAGGTCATTGATCTTCTGGACACACTGGGAAACATGACCCAGAGATTTTAGTGGAGTGGAAGCGCTGTGGGAGCCTCTAGTACAGAACAAAAGAAAGTCATCCAATTATACTGTCCAGAGAGATGGCAGTACCATTCACAGCACATCATATTTTGGAGAACAGAGTTCTAAAGGACAATGGCAAACCATGCCCTGTCATATGAGGAAGAAATAAGAGAAATAGGGACGAAGGGCCATGGACAGACATGACAGCTCTGGTAAAATATTGAAAGAGATTTGTGAAGGCTTGAGAACGTCCCTGTTTCTGGTCAGATGTATAGTGATAGTGACATAACGATAGCAGACACTGACTGACATGGCTCTTGCTGTGTGCCAGTGTTCAAGTGTCTTTCATTGAAATATTAAAGCAGCCCTACAAGGTAGGTCCTATAAATAGTTCTACTTCATGGCAGAGAAAAACTGAGACACAGAAAGATAGTTACTCTCCCAGAGTAACACAATCAGTGGCAAAACTGGGATTTGAACTCTTGTGGTTGGACTCTGGAGCCTCTCCTCCTATTGGCTGTGCTGATGGATTTCAGCTCAGTGTGATGAAGCACTTATGACAAGGATACCTGTACACAAATGTTCAAGATTGTCCATGGAGGATGTTTGCTTCCTCACATGGGTGGTTATTATATGGAGGCTATGAGAACATACTGGCATTGGATAAGTTTGCACGTGGTGACTGTCAAAAGTCTTACAGCTCTGTGGTGCCATTCCAGAAGGAGGAATTCATGTCATGGTCCCTTTCATCGTCAGGTTCTGTAATTCTTTTTTAGCTTTTAAGAAAATGTTCACAAAGCACATTACCTCTTTGATAGCATTCTATCTAGAACGAAGTACTCAACAGAAGCTTTTGATCAGTAGCTTGAATTTATGCCACTTTGCAGCTAGGAATTCAAGGTTAAACAGCTCATTATAATGTTGCTGAGTTAATAATTGGGAGTTACTCCTGGAGTACTGCCGAAGTAGTGAGTGTTACAAGCCCAATGACCCTAGTCTTGTCTGCCTAAAGTGTGAATGCATTCTTTATTAGCACACCACATTCCAAGAGAAGCACCATGAGTTTGCAGTTCATATACTCACTATGTGTATGATCCTAAATATCCCATCATATATTCAGTCTAAATTGATCTCAGAATAGGTAGCACCCTTTGGATCTTGGAAAAAGCAAATGAAGACCATCTTTGGAGAAGGCACTTTCTTAGGGAAAGCCTGCTCAAAGACATGGCAGTTAGATTGAGAAAGTCTAACATTGATCTAATGGATTCCCATAAGCAGAGAGAAGGGATGGAAAAGAGGCAGTATTTGTTGAGATCATGACTGAGAAGCTTCCAGAGCTGACTAAAGGCTCTAACCCACAGATTCCTGAAGCCTAGTAAATCCTAAAAAATATCGATAAAATCCTAGAAATACAAGACGAGACAGGAAAAAGATAGATGACCTCCAAGGAACCAATAGCATCACGGCTGACTTGTCAACGGTTAGCAGCAGAGAAAGTGAAATAAAAGTGAAATAATATTTCAGTGTGCTAAAACAAAATTAAAACAAATGAAACACCCCTTTCAGTCTAAAAATCATTAACCAATGAGGATAACTATCAAGAATATGGATAAAAGAGACTTTCAGGCAAGCAGAAGCTGAGAAATTCACCATCAACAGTTACTAAAGGAAATACTAAAAGATACACTGCTAACAGAACTGATTCCAGATGGGAGATCTGAGATTGAAGGAAGCAATGGAAAACAAATCCCCCCAAAGTGGTTGATATATGGATTAATCTAACAACATAAAAACGTAAAACATGATCTTATAGGGTTAAAAAATGTAATTAAATGCATGACTATAGTAACATACCAATAAAATGATGGATAAATATATTTTGAATTTTCCAAAATCATTAGACTCATTGGGAGGCACAGTATTTATTAAACTCTGAAAAACAGAAAACTAGAGTTAGACAGAGAAACAACAGATCGCCATGAAGAGAGCATGAGAGCGGGAGGTTTCAATGCCAGACTCACTCCTGCTGCCAGGGCGCTGTCTGGCCTTTGAAAAGCCATTTCTCTCATCTACATCTCAGTTTTCTTGTCTGTAAAATGAAGCTTTGGGATCAGATGAATTGTAAAGCCTCTTCATTATGAATGTAAGAAACACTGAGAAACAGATTCACTGGAGGGGAAAGAAAAAAAAAAGGGATCAGTCGTTCCTTGAGGTTTCTTTTTTCTCTCTCTGTCTTTTGAAATTTTATCAATAAGCATTTCCTTTTTACTTATAGCTAAGTTTTCTATATCTCTTCCCAAACTGGAGTAAGACATAGTCTCTCCCAGGTGTGTATGCACTTTACTTTTTGCATTTGTTTGCTTTGCTTTCTTGTCATCTAGTAGCCAAACAGGGTCATGGCAGTTTCCCAGACTGCCATGTGTCAGAGGGCTCGTGTGGATGTTGAGGGGACATTTGCAGAATCAGGCTGTGAAAAGTGGGCCTCACTGTACCACTTTGGCTCTTTATTTGATGCATCACTAGAAATGACATACGCCTCCTTTACTTTCTTATCTTCTCTCCTTGCACTCTTCCGCCTCCTGTCTCTGCAGGCTAATAATAAGCCTGAGATCGAAGCGGCACTCTTCCTCGATTGGATGAGACTAGAACCCCAGTCCATGGTGTGGCTGCCCGTCCTGCACAGAGTAGCTGCCGCGGAGACTGCCAAGCATCAGGCCAAGTGTAACATCTGCAAGGAGTGTCCGATCATCGGCTTCAGGTAGGCAGAAGCCCCCCAGTGTCACCCTTGTATGACTTGATCTGTTATACCACCCCCCCATGCCAGTTGCTATTAGTGCATTGTTACCCACCGTGCCAGTTGCTATTAGTCTGGTGGGAGAGGAGGTGACCAGGCTGAAGCCTAGATCCCTGCTGTCAACCCCCTGAGCACTGGGTCATGTTGGTGGATCTGCTTCATGAGATAGGCGGCCCTCCCCGCTTTCCCTCTTTAGCTCTGCAGAGCCATGTTCTTCATTGATCAGGACAGACTCCCTGTCTCCACCAAGATTTTCATTCATCAAGTATACATAGATTAACTATCTCTTCTTTCCCGGAAACAAGACATTTTGATCATCTCTTTTTTTTCGCCATGCTCTTTTCTGTTTATAGAAACTCTCCCAGAATCAGTTATAAAACTAAGGAATGATTCTATTTTGGGAGACTTGTCATGGTAGCTTAGTCTCTTAATCACTCTACACAACTTTTCTTGCCCTAAAGTAACCAGAATTGTTTAGAGCAGCCTAGAACATACTTCTTGATCTGTGAATCCGATTACACTCTTTTCATAGTCTCCTAATGAACTTCTGAGGGAATATAAAGTGTGCAAGTAAATGAAAGATTCACAAAGCCACTAAAACAAGGAAATGTTCCTTATAAATTTAAAAGTGCAAGAAGTAGGAAACATTGTAGGTTATTATTATTATGACTTTCTTAAAATGTCCCAGAAAACACTTGGCTTTTAAATCTTCAGTCTTGCTGACCTGTCTGGGGAAACGGGGTATTTTTAAATGAATGAATCTTCATGAACAATAATCCCAAACCCAAATTCTGAAATGATGGTGTACTTAAACATCTGAATCGACCTCGAGGTTGCCATAGTGATGAATAAGCCATCAAGTTGTAAACTAGCTGTAGCATCCTCTGCCTGTTGAGGATCCACTTACCAGCTAAGTAAATACTCATCGCTGGTTATGCTGAGACTTGTCTCATTTTGTTTCTAATAATTACATTTTACCATTTGTGTGCCTTTTATTCACTGTGCCCCTTCCATACTTCATGCTGTGTACAAAGAGGTTTTACAGAGACCTTCAGAGGCTTCTGAAGCTTAGATAGACAGCATTGAGTAGGCAGTGCTAGCAAAGGACACCTTCTCTCCTTCCTGGTTTCTGTGGGTAAGAGTGATGCCTTGGGGCAGCGGGGAGGGGGAGCTCCAGGGGACTGCATTGCATTTCTTACCTTTCTTTTCTTAGCTTCCTTCACTGATAAGATCTGTAGACAAAGCAGAGGGTGGATTTTATAAAATGCAAAAGGAGAATGCTTTGGAGGGTCTAAGAGAGCATTTTGACGTTCAGTTCTTTTGCCCTTATGAAAGTAAATTATTTTAGGAATCAGCACTTCTCTTTTCTCCTTTTCCCCATTCTCAGAAGATGACTAGGATCTAAAAACAGTAGCTTTTCCCCCACATTCCCATATGTGACATGAGGAATATGTTTATTTGAATTGGCTCAGAGTCTTATCTGAAAAGGCACAAGGCAGGGAGAGTATGAAACCAAGAATAGAGTATTCTGAGAATGGGGGGATGTGTAGCGTATAGTACTTCCAGATTATGAATCCTTTCATCTCACCCAAATTGTGTCTTTTCTTGGGGTTTCCAGTTTCATGTGGGGGTAAGGTGGTGAGGGATTTCTGAAGAGAGACAGATAAAAGAGGCTATCCAAGTAACTCTGAAAATGAATCATGTCTGTCAATGATTCAGAAAATGTAATGGAAATGTAATCAGAAAATGTAAAGTAAGATTTGTTTTAATTGAGACTTCTTGCTGAATTTTCTTTTGTCTTATGAAATTGCTTTATCTATATAATTTTTTAAAAAATAATTCCCTCAGGAAATGTTGGTGCCCTTTTGATAGGTGGGGGATGGGCCTGAAATGCACCTATCTGTCCTTTCTGAGAGTTCTTTTAAATTCCAGTATTTGGTCTTCAAAAGCCTAGAAGTTTGCCAGTGTCTTCCTACTTAATCTGAAAGAGCTCCCAGTGGAGTTTAAACAAGAGCTGAGTTTTTCTCCCCTCCCTCCAAATGTTTACAGGATGTTTCTGCCAAAATGTTTTGATACTGCAGGTAAAGCACCAGAAAAATCTGGAGGTAGGAATTTAATCACTTACCTTGAGGGATTAATAAATACAGCATTCTGTTTCTAGAATTAAAATAGTATGGAAGGAGGTTTCTTAAAGGGTATTCTTTGGGAATTTGATCTGAAGAGATACATATGTGTTTGTTTTTGTGCTTTACCAGGTACAGAAGTCTAAAGCACTTTAATTATGACATCTGCCAAAGCTGCTTTTTCTCTGGCCGCGTTGCAAAAGGCCATAAAATGCACTATCCCATGGTGGAATATTGCACTCCGGTAAGTAGGTGTGTCCCTGAGCTTGAGTCAGCTCACCTGGGAAAAGTTTCAGTTTTCCCCAGTGTTGCAGATGATCTGTGATGCTATGATTGCTCAGTTCCCCAGATGTTGCCCAGCTCAAGTAGCTCCAAATTGCAGACTCTGGGATTGGCCTTATCCCTGGTGTGATGCCTGGCACACGCAGAATGTCATAGACACTCGACACACACTGTTGGGTAAAGCAATAGTTTTCATTTCTGTTTGCGTGGGTTGTAGAGAAGACATTTTCACTTTTAGTTTCCACATCCCTAGCTGTTATGTATAGAGGTGTTAGGGCCATGGGGCACATTGAGTATGGAGGAGGAGTAATGTAGGTTCCCTGAAATTTGTAATCCACCCTTTAAATGAATCTTGCTCATCTTTTGTCTGTTTAACATACTAACACTTACCATTAAATACTAGGCATTTACCTTTGAAACTACTCTGTTTGAGACAGATATTATTTTTATCCCCTTTTTACAGTTGAGGACATTCTGCGGTTAAAAAGTTTGCCCAAGTTTCTATAATTAAGTGCTGGAGTCATCTCTTAAGTTATTGTCTTGGGAAAATGTTAAGTGGCCAATAGAACTTTGAAAAACTGCTGATGACGCACATATGGACACCGAGGGGGAAAGTGGTGGTGGCATGAATGGGAGTGACATATATACACTATTGACACTATGTACAAAATAGATCACTAATGTAAACCTATTGTATAATGCAGGGAATTCTACTCAACGCTCTGGTGACCTAAATGGAAAGAAAATCCAAGAAAGGGGTGATACGTGTATATGTATAGCTGATTCACATTGCTGTACAGCAAAAGCTAACACAGCATTGTAAAGCAACTCTAGTCCAATGCATATTAATTTAATAAAGAAAGAAAAGGAAAATAACTCTTGAAGTGGAGAGGGTGTGGACTTGGTGGACACAGACCTGGGTGTAAATCTCCTATTCCTTCAACACTGGCTGCTAGCTATTCAAAGCGCCATCTGTGGGCCGGCAGCTTTGGCATCACCTGGGAGCTTATTAGCAGTGCAGAACCTCAAACCTCACCCTGGACTTTCTAAATCAAAAGCAGCATTTTAGCGAGATCTGCAGGTGGTTTCCAACACATCAGAGTTTGAGAATCTCTGCTTTAGAGTTTTTTTCTCTCTTGCATCTTCAGAGCGATCCTTCCAGTTATTTCATTGTCTCCCTCACTTTGATTCCTTTTGCAAAGGTATTCAGTGATGGAGAATGTACCATGCTGTGAATCGAATGGTACTTAGTGGGTAAAATCTGACAGCAACATGGACAGATGTTGTTTTACAAATACTGTAAGGTGTGGCAAAACTGAAGGTCAACTCTCTGACCTCCAGACGTCTATTAATTACCATTTGTCAAGCAGCCTAGTAGTTGAGACTTCATTGATTAATCATCACAACTTGTTGAGGCATTCTTATTTCAGTTTTGTAGATGATTGGAGCCTTGGGTAGGTAAATAACTCACCCCCGTTAACCCCATTAGTAAAGGGCAGGTCTGGTGTCAAAGCCCATTTTGTGTGATTTCAGCCTTTGTTCTCACCTCCTTCTGCTCTTAATTATAAGACAAGTACCTCAAGGCAGAGCACTGAAGTGGTGCTTTCCATTTAAAACCCTGCCCCAAGTCTGATCTCCTCATGATTTCCATTTCAGACTACATCGGGAGAAGATGTTCGAGACTTTGCCAAGGTACTAAAAAACAAATTTCGCACCAAAAGGTATTTTGCGAAGCATCCCCGAATGGGCTACCTGCCAGTGCAGACGGTCTTAGAGGGGGACAACATGGAAACGTGAGTAGTGGCCAGAGCACAGTTGACACATATTTGAGCTCCTCTCACCTGAATGCCTTCCTTCACTCCCAAATGCAAACAGTCTCTCCTATTTCTTTCTTTAGATTTACTGTAGCTGTAAAGAGAAAAGCAAGCTGATGTTCAGTTACCAGTTTCCGTGTCAGTTGTCCCGTGAACAGTGACCCTTTCGAAAAGTTAAACTGTATCTCACAGGGGGGAAAAAGACCACCATATTCTGGCTCCCAATTACCTTACAAAGGCTTGTAAGAAATACGGGACTGTTTACAAACGAGTGACTCCAAGATTTCATTTGGATGCTCCCCCTCACAAATCAGTAGGCGTGTGTCTTTTTGGATCAGATGGTGTGGTCGTAGCTAGTCACTTTTTCCTACTCGAAAGAAAATAATGGTCACAGGAAATGTCTTCACAGTAAGTAGTTACGACTCGCTAGATCCAAGTGATGATCTTGTCTTCAGCTCTTTCGAACCTTCTCTTCTGTTTTCCGTGACTCTGATGGCAGTCGCACCACTGGTTTTCTTTTAATTCACCTTTCACCTTTGTCTGGCCGTTGCTTTTCATGGCTCATACTTAATTGGGTTTCATTTATTTTGCCCTTTCAGTAATTTTTTTTGTGCGTGTGTGTGTGGCTGAGTTTGCCTGTGTCTCTCTTCACCACCTCATTTTTTGTTTTGCAGTCCTGTTACTCTGATCAACTTCTGGCCGGTAGACTCTGCGTGAGTACTTGCGCTAAAGGGTGCAGCTAGCACGAACACATTCGCTTGCTTGATTTTTAAAAAATTTTTGTTCTGTTTGTTTTAACGACATTTTAATTTCCCTTCCTTCCTTTCAAAATTTTTCCCCTGCTGAGACTTTGAGGGTGCCCTCTGCCACAGATCAGGAGAGTCAGTGAGGTTTTAGGGTCCTCACCTGGTCAAATGAAAACCCACAGAAATCGTGGCCTGGAGGTCAAAGTAACATCAAAGAAATTAGTTCTGTTCCTGGCAGACATGTTTATATGCTCTTTCCTTGTAAGCAGGGAAGAGCCTTCTGATTACATAATAATATTCTTTAGTCATATTTCTAGAGATTGAATGCTTTAGCACCTGTCTCTTATACACATCTCTGAATGCCTTCCTTCACTCCCAAATGCAAACAGTCTCTCCTATTTCTTTCTTTAGATTTACTGTAGCTGTAAAGAGAAAAGCAAGCTGATGTTCAGTTACCAGTTTCCGTGTCAGTTGTCCCGTGAACAGTGACCCTTTCGAAAAGTTAAACTGTATCTCACAGGGGGGAAAAAGACCACCATATTCTGGCTCCCAATTACCTTACAAAGGCTTGTAAGAAATACGGGACTGTTTACAAACGAGTGACTCCAAGATTTCATTTGGATGCTCCCCCTCACAAATCAGTAGGCGTGTGTCTTTTTGGATCAGATGGTGTGGTCGTAGCTAGTCACTTTTTCCTACTCGAAAGAAAATAATGGTCACAGGAAATGTCTTCACAGTAAGTAGTTACGACTCGCTAGATCCAAGTGATGATCTTGTCTTCAGCTCTTTCGAACCTTCTCTTCTGTTTTCCGTGACTCTGATGGCAGTCGCACCACTGGTTTTCTTTTAATTCACCTTTCACCTTTGTCTGGCCGTTGCTTTTCATGGCTCATACTTAATTGGGTTTCATTTATTTTGCCCTTTCAGTAATTTTTTTTGTGCGTGTGTGTGTGGCTGAGTTTGCCTGTGTCTCTCTTCACCACCTCATTTTTTGTTTTGCAGTCCTGTTACTCTGATCAACTTCTGGCCGGTAGACTCTGCGTGAGTACTTGCGCTAAAGGGTGCAGCTAGCACGAACACATTCGCTTGCTTGATTTTTAAAAAATTTTTGTTCTGTTTGTTTTAACGACATTTTAATTTCCCTTCCTTCCTTTCAAAATTTTTCCCCTGCTGAGACTTTGAGGGTGCCCTCTGCCACAGATCAGGAGAGTCAGTGAGGTTTTAGGGTCCTCACCTGGTCAAATGAAAACCCACAGAAATCGTGGCCTGGAGGTCAAAGTAACATCAAAGAAATTAGTTCTGTTCCTGGCAGACATGTTTATATGCTCTTTCCTTGTAAGCAGGGAAGAGCCTTCTGATTACATAATAATATTCTTTAGTCATATTTCTAGAGATTGAATGCTTTAGCACCTTCAAGAGGATGATGCTTTATTCTTTAGGGCCTGTTATAAGTGGACCATTAAAAACCAGCAAAGTTTGTTTCATAGTATAATGTTGAGTATGGTTGAATAACTTCAATGAGGCATGTGGCNATTGGATCCTGATAAGCAAATGGATTTTCTCTGTGTTGGAATAAGTTCTAAACAACTTAAAAATTCAAAAGACAAATATGCCAAAGGGTAATTTTTTAAAAAACACATAGTCAGAGGTAGCACAGCATAATAAAGAATGACTAATTAGAGAGGAAGTTTATTCTATCCATAAGCTAATGAGAAGCATTCAGGGAGTCAGTTTAATGTAACTTATTTTAAGTAGAGGGTGTTTGTCTTTCTGAAAACATTCTTTTTAAAAATGTATTCTCTAACAACTGAAACCTGCCCCCACTTTGCATTCCCATAAAAAGTATGCTGGTTTATTCAGAAATAGTGGGAAATTCTAATTTTGAGGAAGAAAACAAACCCAGCAGGCTAAAGTCCCTGTAATATGTGTAATTTTATTAAAGTCTTTATTCATGGGGTGGTAAATAATTTAGAAAATAAATTGTAAAGCTGTTCTCTTGAAGAGTCAGGTCCTAGAGTGCTTTATCTTGCAAGAATTCTATTTGATATTAACAAATCCTGTGACAGTGACAGCATTTAGTCCATTTAGGATGGATCATAGAATTTGAAAATTTACTGAGATACAAATCTTTTTTTCCTTAGGAAAAAACCCCTTATTTGCCTGGATTTGTCACCTTAGTTGAAAGTAAACCTGGCATAAACCTTTTATATTGTTTGTCCACAAGTGAGATGGTCAAAGAATATTCTTTGAGCTCTTCTGCCTTGAAAATTTATTAGTGGAGTTGTCACAGATAATGAGAAAATGGTGGTGGAGGGGATGGAATTGGCCATTAACAATAACAGGAATAATCCTTCGAGGGATCTTTCACTTTATATTTAGGAAGTGAGAAGGGATAACAGTATTCTTACCTTCCCTTGGAAAAGTGCTTAGAAGGCTTTGCATTTAGCTTTATTTCTGGACTAAGTAGTTTTACACTTCCACTAATTCTTGGTTTTTAGATGATTCTTCTCTGACCAGTATTCCCTTTTGGCTCGTTTTCTGGTTTCATAAATACCTCCTTTAGTGTGTGTGTGTGTGTATATATATATTTTTTAGATTTCTTGGTTTTTATGAGTTCTTGTGCTTAAGCATGCTGTGTTAGGTGCTACATATGTTAATAAGAAAAATAACATGGAAATATCCTCAAGGCTAAGAATTAAAGCTTTGCATAAGATATCCTGTTTAAGATTTTATTAAAGTGTTTTGCATTTAACATGCTGAGCTTTCTTAGAGCAGTTATCCTCCAAGATCTCATGTTTTTTTTCTTCTCTACACTACCAAGGTAGTAACTGTTACAAGTGAGAAACACTAATATGTTTTCCTTGATGGTGGGCTTTTAGCTTCTAAGAAGTATATAATGGAAAGACTGGTCTGTTCCAGAAGATAGGGCTTATAAACCAATTAATCCAAGTACTCAGTTATCTTGACCTGCAGTGAATGTTTCCAAGCAAACCTTGGCATTTTTCTAATAGTGGACTATTCCAGGGTTCTAACAAATTAGCAGATTATCTCCAGAACTAGAGTGAAGATTTACCTGAATATCTTTGGATCTTCCTGGTAAATTGGGTAGCCATCCTTTTGTTCCCTTTTGACAATTTGAGCATCTTTGTAGTTTATTCCAAGTTTGAGTCTGGTGACAATTGACGTAGACAACATTGGTTTCATAAATAAGACATTTATCTCTCAGGCAAGATTTCAGTTTCCTGGTTATGTAGTGTGTTATAACCATTTTATAATTATGTGTCTTCTTTAAGAAACACAGATTTCTACTATATTTCCTATGTAAACATAGGTAACTACACGTTTTTCTTTCTTTCTTTTTTTTTTAACTGTAAGAAAAAACATGTTCTTCTTAGTGTTCTGACCAAGTTCTTGAATGCTGCTTAGACACTGGACTAAACTAGTCCTTACTGAATAGATCACTGTCGACTTTTGGGCTCATGCCTTTACCTAAGGGCATTCTGTGTCAGGAGAGAAATGGAAGAGACCTTTTTGTCCTATTCCAGTTAAAGCAAAAAAGCACGAGCCCAAACTGGTTTTCAGAACAGATGGGATTTTTTTTTTTCCTAAGGTTAATCTGAAAGATACTATAAAAACTTCAAGGATAATTAATAGATCAGGTATGAAAAGGTGAAAACATGTCAACCCTACCAAAATCTTCATCTGTGAAGCCAAAAAAGTAGGGTTTTTTTTTTTTTTTACCTACAAGGTAAATAGACTATGAATGCTAATCCTCCTCTCATTTTTCGCTCTGTACATTAGCACACAGTGTCCCTAATAAGAAATATTTCAGGTACTGTGACATTCTATTGAAGTTAGTAGTTCTTTTTTTAAAGCATCACATTATAATTTGGGGCCCTTCAGTTTTACTCTACCAAGTAGCAGTACAGTCCCGCTGCTAATGTGGTAGATATATTCCTTCTTTACAAAATTGTGCAGACCACTCTGCAGTGCCCTCTCCAGAGCTAAAATCATTGACTACAAATGTACTAGGCAAATGTACAGTTTTCCTTTAGTAAGAAGGCAGCTAAAAATGGCACAGGTGTAAACTGTGTAAAGTTTTAAACCAGATACTGCTAACACAATTTCAGAGCTATAGACAATGAAACATGACAAGATAGGAAGACTGAATGTCATGTAGAAACTGTCTCCTTGACCTTTTCTATCATTAAAACTTGCAAGAGAAGTTTGTGATCCCTCCTTGCTTTTGAGAAAAGCAGAAGGATGACCAATCATCTGTCAAACCTAGCTTGTCAATACTTGATGATCTCTCTAAGATATAGAGACAACCAGATGTGTACCTTATTCATAGTTTTAGGCTAAAAGCATTCTAGGCCATGTATAGAACAGAACTGTGGGGTGGGTTTTTTTTTTTTTTTCTCCATTAATGGATGGTATCTGTGACTAATCACATTTTCTGCCTTATAGGCCTGCCTCGTCCCCTCAGCTTTCACACGATGATACTCATTCACGCATTGAACATTATGCTAGCAGGTATGAGACTAGTTGAATGCCAGGCAAATATTGATTGAAGTAACTAACCAAGGAAAGCTAACCTATAATAATTTTAAACAAATCTTTTCTTTTTTGCCCAATCTTGTCTGATTTCTACTAATCACCTTGCCCTCTAACGTGCATGCCATTCCAACTGCATGTTGTTTTTGAACACCAATGAGCGCTTCAGTCCAGAACAATCTGCCCTAACCCCAGCCTTTAAACATTTTGAGAGCTTCGTTATGTTCTATATACTGAGCACGTTTAATCAATTGACTTAGAAATCATCTACCCTTCTTAGAAAACTGCTAGACCAGATATAAGTATATGAAGAAATGATACTGTGTTATATGCAGAATACGAAAGCATTGGCTTTGATTTCTGTGTGTATTTGACAAAATGTGGTATAAAGAAGAGAATCATTACTTTTCCTAATCCTTGGACCTTTCTGTCTCACGTTCTCTGTGTTCGAGGTAACTTTTATATCTAAGAACTAAATTGCTAATTGTAAAATATGCCTGTTAAGTACATCTGTTAAGAGTTTGGTTAACTTTCAAGTTGTAAAAAGACTATTATTGTTTGAAGTGAAGGAGATTTTTAACTGTAAAAATTGGTGGCAGAATGTGTAGAGAGCTGACTGTGAATTATCTTTTATCAATATTTTAACTGCTGAATGTGTTTATCAACCATGGGATGTATTAACTAGCTATGTATCATTCTGTCATCAGTGGAAAGCTTTAATTGTCTTTAAAAACACATGGGGTAGTGGAAGGTATGGAGTGTGTTTGTTGTTAAGGAAGCTTGTCCCATGAAAACAGAGGCCTCTTCTCAGTGAAAGGAAGATCAACCTGTGGAGGAAAAAAGAATGCAACTTCTCTTGTAATTTATAGCATAAATGTAAAGCTGCTTAACTAGCTGGGATCCACCACTCACCTCAAATGGCTAGGCCAACACACACATCCTTTAAATATGAAGGATTCCTTTCTCCTCTTGACATGAGTTATCCTTTAGTTTTCAGGAATGTTCAATTAGGTCTTGAATAGAGTCTAAGAAGTCACAGAAGTTTTAATGAGCTTTTACGTTTTTTATCAGGCTAGCAGAAATGGAAAACAGCAGTGGATCTTATCTAAATGATAGCATCTCTCCTAATGAGAGCATGTAAGTATCCTGTCTCTTTTTACAAAATGTTCCTGACCATGAAATTGCTTGGAGGGATTTAGACATAGGGTAGCACAGAAGATAGGAATTAGCATTTATATTCATTAGATCTTTCTGGGAGACGCTCATTGGCTTTTTTTTCTTTAACTCTTGACATCCCAACACAGAATGAGCTCCTCCTAACTGTGGCACAAATGTTCCCAGACATTTTGCCTTCCCCTCATTCGGTGCTGTACTACCACAAATTGCAGGGTCTCAAACACCGAAACTGTATGAAATGTTTACTCTTTGCCCAAACCTGTGGGATTTTTAAAGGGACTGGATGTTAATTTTTCAAGTGATAGCTCCATCCATGGGCAGTAGTACTATAATCTTGGAATAGCTGCACTGGTATTCCCATGGGGTAGCTAGATGGGCATTTTTCTGTAGAGAACCTATCTAGCAGGGTTGGTTTTTTTTTTTTTTTTTTTTTTTTTTTGCGATTGAGCATCTTCATGAGCTAAACAAACTGAAGCAGTCTTGTGAAGGGTTTCAGAAGAGAAAGTACAAATTGAGGTCACGGTTTTGTAGTGGGATGATACACCAGGCCTGTCCAATTTAAAGAAGGCAAGAGAGTGGTGTTCAGAGTGGCAGAGAACACAGCGATGATAGGGGAACGGAAGCTTCAATAGAGAGTAAGGGCAGTATTGACCATAAAGAGTACTGAGGAGTCCTGCTGTGAACCGAGAGCCAGAGGTGGAGGGAGCAGATTGAGCAGCTTCTATGGAGGACAAACTGAGAACTGAAGAGACAACTTACAGAGATGAAATCTAGTCAAGGTGCAATGATGGAGTTAGTTTCCTAAGTACCGGATGTCTCACCATTTTGTCATAGAGAATCTAGGCAAAGGGAAAATGGTAAATTTATCGCATGTACTTGGTGTGACAACCCACAGTCACAGTCAGATGAGAAATCGCCTGTATAAGGATTAGACTGAAGGCAGTAGTACCCAAGTAGCTCTTAAACATTGCTGGTTATTGAAGACATGAGAAGTCGTCTCCTCTGGTACATAAAGCTGATCAAGGTGATAATAGAGTCAACACTCAGCCATTCGTAGTTACAGTAAACAAAAAGGCCTTTGCCCACAAATGAGACTGTGGGACATTCTCTTTCTGAGCTGTGGGGGAAGGTATTAATAGCATTAATATATAAACTACTTTGACAGAAAGATGCATAAACAAAGAATCAGCTAAACGTAAGCAACCTGAATGATTTGGTTCTTTGGATCACTGATTTGAATGTTAGAAGCTGTACATTCACAGTGATTCCAGTTGTATCTATGTAAGAATGGCTGCCATTCATTGACTGCCCAAGAGAACAGCAAGAGAAGTGGAATTATAACTATCTGTTGTAATTAAACATGGGAAGTCCTCACAGTACACCTTCAGAATTTGGGAAGAGGGCTAACAGATTAGAAGGCCAAACTGCGTTTGGTGTGTTTTTAAGCAGAATTTAGCTGTAGCTTATTCTGAGGGCATAGTATCCATTCTGACTCAGTATTGCTTGGGAATAACATGAAATCTTAGGGTCAGTCAGAGGAAGAGGTTTGGTAGATGAGTCGACTTAACTTAAATGTTTATTTTTAACACCCAGTCATTATTTTAATTTTAACTTACCAACCAGTTATCTGACCTGATAGACCAAGATCATTTAAATTAGGAGGATTTTTTCCCCCAAGTATCCGAAATTTTTTCAGTTCAGAGTCAGAGATGAGAAAAGGAAATTAAACAGGTGTGGAGAGGGAAATATTAACCTATCATCTTATTGATGTCTAGCCAGAAACGAAGGGTTTTAGCCTCTCAATAAGAACAGGATGAATTTCTTGTAACTCAGAGGTATGCAGGCTTTTCAGGAGCTACAGGCAGTGCATTTAGAAAATAATTTCTCTTGTGTATTAGAGAATCCCTGGATATAAAGAAGGATGGCAGCTGCCTCCCAAAATACAAGCCTTTGGCCTCTTTGTTCCCGAAGATGAGTCTTTTGAAGCTGCTCTAAGGAATGAGTTGTTCAGGCCTCTTTTAATTAGTCACGTTAATGGCTCTTTCTTTTTTTCCTGCTGATTTTTGTTTTTCTAGCTAAACAATAATTGAATGAAATAGTCCTTTAATGTATAGTTTCATTATTGTTACCATCCTGCTTGAGTGGGGTTAAGAAATTCAAGCCATTGATTTGCTCATGTAAATCGACCACCCAGATTCGATGGAAAATCTGAGCAAGAAACACTTGAAACTGTCACCAATAGGAGGGTAGAACCACAACCTCAAGAGTATCAAAATGTCTTTAAAAGCAGGAAAAAGGGTCTAATTAATTGTTAAGAGCAAATAACTGTTTCAATTTTAAAGTAGATGCCCGAGTCCCTGCCCCCCACAGCAAAATAAGGGGGGAAAAAACCAAAACCTTTGATTTTATTTTCCAGAGATGATGAACATTTGTTAATCCAGCATTACTGCCAAAGTTTGAACCAGGACTCCCCCCTGAGCCAGCCTCGTAGTCCTGCCCAGATCTTGATTTCCTTAGAGAGTGAGGAAAGAGGGGAGCTAGAGAGAATCCTAGCAGATCTTGAGGAAGAAAACAGGTGAGTTTTCTTTCTAGCTTTGTCATTGGGATGCAGAGCGCATACAATTGCACACATAGAAAAGTGCCAGGAATCTTCACTCAAGAGTCATTCTATGTCTAACTGTTTTCTCCAATAATCTGTTTAGCTCCATTTACAGAGTCTCTTTTTTTTTTGTCATCTGAAAGAAGAAAATGAATGTAATAGCATAAGTAAGAATTCATACATTAGATGTTAAAGAAATGAATGCTTGTGGTGGTATTTGATTTGCTGCATGTATTTTAGAGGCTTTGATCTCATATTTGAGAATAGAGTTTAAGAGCAAAGCAGGTCATTTAATTTTCTGATGATACAATTTGTACATGTGTTTGGCCATATTACCTATCTTAAAGCATTTAAGAAAGTAGGCTCACTGGTCATATTTGGGGATAGATTAGTTCATCTTATTTTCCATCATCAAATACAGAAATCATTTATGCTCACCATCCTAGCAGATTAGTGAGATAATTCTAGTTGTCAGTCAGCACTTGAAAAAGATGTTCATGGGAAAAGACAAATTATAAAAGTTAAAAAAAATTTTTTTTATGACTCCACAGAGGACAAAGATGTAAAGGTTTGGCATGCTGTGTGGCATCAGGATGATGTGAATCACTGGACTTTGCTTTTGTGTTATGTGTATGACATCACAGGGCCCTTGCTTAAGAAAGGCTTTTGCATGTGATCTCTTCTGACTCAGTGTGCCTTCTTTAGACAGATGCCACCAGGCAGGTCTCTAAAGGAGCAGTGGCTCAACTTTGTGGGACTTGAGTACGTTCATGTCTTTGGTTTAGCCCAAGGCACGAAGACTTCTTCATCTTGGCAACACAGTATGTCTGAGAACCAAGTGCCCTTGGGGACTGTGTCACCTGAAGATGAAAAGGCAAACTGCCATTCATCCATTGCTTGCTGCTCCCCCAGGCCTCTGTGTAGCCCTCAGTACCTCTGACCTGTGGCCAGAACCCCTTATCTGGTTGGCTTGCCTCTAGCCTCTCTCACCCCCTAGTATATCCTCCATACTGATGGTAGTTGTGAATCTTCCCAGGACCAAGAGCCATCACGGCATTTTTCCTTGACTGGATTTCTGCATCTTTTTGAAAAAAAAAACCTAGCTTCTCAGCTAGACATTTTCAGCCTTCCACAATTTTCTCTTGAGCTGGTTTTTCACACTGTCGTCATCTTGTGTACCTAGATTCTGGCTGTGCTATTGTCACTACTGCTTCTGAATGCGTCCTGCTCTCATCCACTTTCAGGGTTCAGCTCAAGCTTGCTTCTTAGCCTAGCTGCCATCCTCCACGCCATTGCTCAGGATGATTTTCCCCACCAAGCTCCTAGAAGATGGGGCTGCATTTGGAAATAATCTTGTTTGTCTAGTCCACGGGGTTGCAAAGAGTTGGACATGACTTAGCAACTGAACAACAACAACAAATTAGATGTCTTCCGGGGTAAAGTGGTTATCACTGTACTAGTCGGTCCCTGCATTTGGAAGTAATCTGTCATTTGCCTAGATCCTCATAATGCCTTGGATCTTTCTCCATGAACTTCGTTTCAGTTAGCTTTTTTATCAGCTACCAACCACTGCCCCACCACCCCCGGCACTCCACCTCTCTCTAATGGAGACAGTGAATGCCTTTGGAATAAGGACTGTCTTAATCATGTTAATGTCCTCTATCGTGCTTAGCACAGTGTCACTATTTAGTGGGTTCTCCAGAAATTTTTGGTAAAAGCCTGAGGCAAAAATACAGAGAAGAGATCACACAGGTACCATTCAGGAGGTAATACTGACTGAGGATTCTGTTGGTTTTAATGGTAACATTATTTGGGGCTTTATATGTAGGACTGACAGTGAATATCATGATAGATAAAAACTTTCCCTCTACTGTATTGAGTATCATTAGTATTCATTTATGTTAAGTCTTTAATTATTTTAGGAATCAAAGTCAAATAGGAAGAAAAGCTGGTGTTGGTATTATAAATAGAATTTGATGTTACCCAGGGCTAAGAATATTTTTCTACTATGTGAATGTCCGTTGTGCTCTGTGTCTTTCCATTTCATTGGTCAAGAGTTCTGTTTTATTACTGCTGCACCTTCTCTCCATACCATTACAACCAGGCCAAGGAGTGTTGGTGAAGAGTACGGAAACTATCATTTGTATTAGCATTTCATCATTTTCACAGCACTGCAATGCATTTTGAGCCATTTAATCTTCCTAAAAGTGCTATGTAGAAGATTGATAAGAAAATGTAGGTTCAGAGGGGTTCAAATGGCTTGACTTAAATTTCAGACAGCCAGTGGTAGAACCAACTCCAGATCCAGATTTTCTGACTCAGAATAGTCAACTCTATCTTGCGCCCTAGCATAGAGAAGAGTCATCTTATATAAGTATCATTTACGTAGAATTGTAGCACATTCCATGGAAGGTACTTATACTGGAGGGAATATTTTTAGGACTACACATGAATAAACCTGTCCATCTACCCGTGGCACAGTGATAACCACTTTACCCCAAAAGACATCTAATTTGTTGTTGTTCAGTCACTAAATCATGTCCTACTCTTTGCAAACCCATGGACTGCAGCATGCCAGGCCTCCCTGTCCGTCACTATCTCCTGGAGTTTGCTTAAATTAATGTCCATTGAGTTGGTGATGCTTTCTAAGCATCTCATCCTCTGCTGCCTCCTTCTCCTCCTGCCCTCAGTCTTTCCTAACATCAGGGTCTTTTCCAAAGAGTCAGCTCTTCACGTCAGGTGGCCAAAGTATTGGAGCTTCAGCATCAGTCCTTCCAATGAATATTCAGGACTGATTTCCTTTGGGATTGACTGGTTTGATCTCCTTGCTATCAAAGGGATTCTCAAAAGTCTTCTCCAGCCCCACCATTCAAAAGCATCACACAAAGTATCCAAGGCCATTCCCTTAAAATGTAATGGTATGTTCTCTGAAAGAAAGAAAGAAGAAAATACTCCAGAGCTGCTAAGAAATCCAAAATGAATCTGGTGTTGGTGCCGGGCTTTCTGTAAGTTATCTTGACTCTCAACTAAAGGTCAGGATGAGCTCCCTTCCTTTCTCTGCTTTGTCATGTCTTCACTTCATACCAATCCCAAAGAAATGTGTCTGCAGCAAGGGTCCCCAACCTCTGGGCTGTGGACCAGTAAGTACCTCCTGTCAGATCAGTGGCAGCAAAAGTGCTTGGATCATCTCAAAGCCACCCCATGCACCCCTGGTCTGTGCAAAAAACTATCTTCCACAATCTCAGTCCCTGGTACCAAAAAGACTGGGGACCGCTGCTCTGCTGAGCTCCTCCTGAAAGTAGCCTCTGGTTTTTTTTTGCTCTAGCCCCTCCTGTCTTCTTGCACTTCTTCTCAAAGAGCTTCAAAGAGCCATAGCTTTGTCTTCATGATCCGACTTCAGTGTTGCCTAAGGAGCCTGTAATTCACCATTTCCTGTCCTTCCTCTGAGAGAACCCAGGAGNCAAGAAACACTTGAAACTGTCACCAATAGGAGGGTAGAACCACAACCTCAAGAGTATCAAAATGTCTTTAAAAGCAGGAAAAAGGGTCTAATTAATTGTTAAGAGCAAATAACTGTTTCAATTTTAAAGTAGATGCCCGAGTCCCTGCCCCCCACAGCAAAATAAGGGGGGAAAAAACCAAAACCTTTGATTTTATTTTCCAGAGATGATGAACATTTGTTAATCCAGCATTACTGCCAAAGTTTGAACCAGGACTCCCCCCTGAGCCAGCCTCGTAGTCCTGCCCAGATCTTGATTTCCTTAGAGAGTGAGGAAAGAGGGGAGCTAGAGAGAATCCTAGCAGATCTTGAGGAAGAAAACAGGTGAGTTTTCTTTCTAGCTTTGTCATTGGGATGCAGAGCGCATACAATTGCACACATAGAAAAGTGCCAGGAATCTTCACTCAAGAGTCATTCTATGTCTAACTGTTTTCTCCAATAATCTGTTTAGCTCCATTTACAGAGTCTCTTTTTTTTTTGTCATCTGAAAGAAGAAAATGAATGTAATAGCATAAGTAAGAATTCATACATTAGATGTTAAAGAAATGAATGCTTGTGGTGGTATTTGATTTGCTGCATGTATTTTAGAGGCTTTGATCTCATATTTGAGAATAGAGTTTAAGAGCAAAGCAGGTCATTTAATTTTCTGATGATACAATTTGTACATGTGTTTGGCCATATTACCTATCTTAAAGCATTTAAGAAAGTAGGCTCACTGGTCATATTTGGGGATAGATTAGTTCATCTTATTTTCCATCATCAAATACAGAAATCATTTATGCTCACCATCCTAGCAGATTAGTGAGATAATTCTAGTTGTCAGTCAGCACTTGAAAAAGATGTTCATGGGAAAAGACAAATTATAAAAGTTAAAAAAAATTTTTTTTATGACTCCACAGAGGACAAAGATGTAAAGGTTTGGCATGCTGTGTGGCATCAGGATGATGTGAATCACTGGACTTTGCTTTTGTGTTATGTGTATGACATCACAGGGCCCTTGCTTAAGAAAGGCTTTTGCATGTGATCTCTTCTGACTCAGTGTGCCTTCTTTAGACAGATGCCACCAGGCAGGTCTCTAAAGGAGCAGTGGCTCAACTTTGTGGGACTTGAGTACGTTCATGTCTTTGGTTTAGCCCAAGGCACGAAGACTTCTTCATCTTGGCAACACAGTATGTCTGAGAACCAAGTGCCCTTGGGGACTGTGTCACCTGAAGATGAAAAGGCAAACTGCCATTCATCCATTGCTTGCTGCTCCCCCAGGCCTCTGTGTAGCCCTCAGTACCTCTGACCTGTGGCCAGAACCCCTTATCTGGTTGGCTTGCCTCTAGCCTCTCTCACCCCCTAGTATATCCTCCATACTGATGGTAGTTGTGAATCTTCCCAGGACCAAGAGCCATCACGGCATTTTTCCTTGACTGGATTTCTGCATCTTTTTGAAAAAAAAAACCTAGCTTCTCAGCTAGACATTTTCAGCCTTCCACAATTTTCTCTTGAGCTGGTTTTTCACACTGTCGTCATCTTGTGTACCTAGATTCTGGCTGTGCTATTGTCACTACTGCTTCTGAATGCGTCCTGCTCTCATCCACTTTCAGGGTTCAGCTCAAGCTTGCTTCTTAGCCTAGCTGCCATCCTCCACGCCATTGCTCAGGATGATTTTCCCCACCAAGCTCCTAGAAGATGGGGCTGCATTTGGAAATAATCTTGTTTGTCTAGTCCACGGGGTTGCAAAGAGTTGGACATGACTTAGCAACTGAACAACAACAACAAATTAGATGTCTTCCGGGGTAAAGTGGTTATCACTGTACTAGTCGGTCCCTGCATTTGGAAGTAATCTGTCATTTGCCTAGATCCTCATAATGCCTTGGATCTTTCTCCATGAACTTCGTTTCAGTTAGCTTTTTTATCAGCTACCAACCACTGCCCCACCACCCCCGGCACTCCACCTCTCTCTAATGGAGACAGTGAATGCCTTTGGAATAAGGACTGTCTTAATCATGTTAATGTCCTCTATCGTGCTTAGCACAGTGTCACTATTTAGTGGGTTCTCCAGAAATTTTTGGTAAAAGCCTGAGGCAAAAATACAGAGAAGAGATCACACAGGTACCATTCAGGAGGTAATACTGACTGAGGATTCTGTTGGTTTTAATGGTAACATTATTTGGGGCTTTATATGTAGGACTGACAGTGAATATCATGATAGATAAAAACTTTCCCTCTACTGTATTGAGTATCATTAGTATTCATTTATGTTAAGTCTTTAATTATTTTAGGAATCAAAGTCAAATAGGAAGAAAAGCTGGTGTTGGTATTATAAATAGAATTTGATGTTACCCAGGGCTAAGAATATTTTTCTACTATGTGAATGTCCGTTGTGCTCTGTGTCTTTCCATTTCATTGGTCAAGAGTTCTGTTTTATTACTGCTGCACCTTCTCTCCATACCATTACAACCAGGCCAAGGAGTGTTGGTGAAGAGTACGGAAACTATCATTTGTATTAGCATTTCATCATTTTCACAGCACTGCAATGCATTTTGAGCCATTTAATCTTCCTAAAAGTGCTATGTAGAAGATTGATAAGAAAATGTAGGTTCAGAGGGGTTCAAATGGCTTGACTTAAATTTCAGACAGCCAGTGGTAGAACCAACTCCAGATCCAGATTTTCTGACTCAGAATAGTCAACTCTATCTTGCGCCCTAGCATAGAGAAGAGTCATCTTATATAAGTATCATTTACGTAGAATTGTAGCACATTCCATGGAAGGTACTTATACTGGAGGGAATATTTTTAGGACTACACATGAATAAACCTGTCCATCTACCCGTGGCACAGTGATAACCACTTTACCCCAAAAGACATCTAATTTGTTGTTGTTCAGTCACTAAATCATGTCCTACTCTTTGCAAACCCATGGACTGCAGCATGCCAGGCCTCCCTGTCCGTCACTATCTCCTGGAGTTTGCTTAAATTAATGTCCATTGAGTTGGTGATGCTTTCTAAGCATCTCATCCTCTGCTGCCTCCTTCTCCTCCTGCCCTCAGTCTTTCCTAACATCAGGGTCTTTTCCAAAGAGTCAGCTCTTCACGTCAGGTGGCCAAAGTATTGGAGCTTCAGCATCAGTCCTTCCAATGAATATTCAGGACTGATTTCCTTTGGGATTGACTGGTTTGATCTCCTTGCTATCAAAGGGATTCTCAAAAGTCTTCTCCAGCCCCACCATTCAAAAGCATCACACAAAGTATCCAAGGCCATTCCCTTAAAATGTAATGGTATGTTCTCTGAAAGAAAGAAAGAAGAAAATACTCCAGAGCTGCTAAGAAATCCAAAATGAATCTGGTGTTGGTGCCGGGCTTTCTGTAAGTTATCTTGACTCTCAACTAAAGGTCAGGATGAGCTCCCTTCCTTTCTCTGCTTTGTCATGTCTTCACTTCATACCAATCCCAAAGAAATGTGTCTGCAGCAAGGGTCCCCAACCTCTGGGCTGTGGACCAGTAAGTACCTCCTGTCAGATCAGTGGCAGCAAAAGTGCTTGGATCATCTCAAAGCCACCCCATGCACCCCTGGTCTGTGCAAAAAACTATCTTCCACAATCTCAGTCCCTGGTACCAAAAAGACTGGGGACCGCTGCTCTGCTGAGCTCCTCCTGAAAGTAGCCTCTGGTTTTTTTTTGCTCTAGCCCCTCCTGTCTTCTTGCACTTCTTCTCAAAGAGCTTCAAAGAGCCATAGCTTTGTCTTCATGATCCGACTTCAGTGTTGCCTAAGGAGCCTGTAATTCACCATTTCCTGTCCTTCCTCTGAGAGAACCCAGGAGGTCATTAGTTGCCCACCAAGCTGGCTGTATTTCCCTAGTCAAATTGGCTGCATAATTGAACAAATATAAGCACACATTTAGAGCAAATGGGAAAGGATATTGAAAACTGAGAGTGTCTTGGGTCCTTTGGACATATGTCTATGGGTACTTTGTGTTCCTTTATTCTGTAGCAAGGGCTTATCTCCAAAGGACAGCAAAGGAAGGAGGCTTGAAGATCTCCATTCCTGACTAGATATGTTACTGAATTCTGTTATTCTTATTCATGACACCTCCCACCATCACCTTAGAAAACAGAAAATGGCTAATTAGGAAGTGTCCTGGGGGTATCTTATCTCTGTCTTTAGAATTCCATTTCTCCCAATTGTTGCACATAGCATTCAATAAATATTTGTTGAATAAATTAATGAATAAATGAATGGAAATGAAGCTGAATTTATTTTCATTGTTACACTCTTGCATGTAGTTTTGGTGAAAACTCTTCTTAAAACCTAATTTCATAGAGAAAAGCCTTTTGGAAGCTTTTCTTCCACTTGCTTTTCAGAATACTTCCCCTTTTTAAACGTCTTTGATGAGCACCAAGCATTGCTTTGTCATAAATTTAGAATGCTCAAAATTCATTTTCCAAATCCTAAGCCCTGCCTGTCTCCACCCTCTCCCCAGCATTCTCTGATTCGTGGCTTATGCCACAAAGATGAGGTGAAAGCTCTGAGCAGAAGCTAAGTCTGACTCAGAATTTTCTCGATAGCATTTCTCATAAATTTGGGTGACTAGTGACTTCTACAGTCTGTAACAGTTTCACTTCTGCATAATGTCTCTCGAGCCCAGTTGGATGTTGAGAATTAGCTCCACTGTGTGTCTTTGGCATTGCAAACTCAAAGTTTGCTTATTTTCATGCATAGATGAAAGCCTGCAATCTCCTGACTTAAATCTGTAGTGTCAGATTCCAAGGTATTTTTCTCTGCACTGTCTAAATGAACTCAGACTTGCTGTGAGATTCTAGGTACAACCCTGGCAATGAAAAACGTAACTGTTATGAAAGACAAAACCTTATTGTCACTCTGCTGCCTGCACATCAAATTGATTAGATTGTTCCCAAGTCTAAAAGGAGGGTAAATACTAACCAGATTCACTGCAAAGTCTACAGTTAATTAAGATGGTTAGTAGATATTATATGGTGCCAGGGGAATCTGGACTTCTAGTACCTACTCAGTACCTTTCATATGTCTTGTTGTTGGGCAGCCAGTCATTATGCAGCCTAAATGTATTTCCTTGATCCTTTTCATTCCTCCAATGGCTATGTAAGATCGTTAATGTTATATTCAGAGAAGTTCAAGATTGGCTACTTACACCACTGAATTAAACTAGCTGGTGATCATAATCCTGTTGCTTTCCCTTACAAATGACGTGATGACGGGGCCAGAGTCTGGTGGTTTTCAATCTTCACAGTCTCAGGACATCTTTATTCCATGTTCCTTTCTTAGGTCTTTGTGCGAGATTCACATGATGGTGAGGAGATGACCAAGATGAAGCTAAAGGGGGTCATGAGTGGGCATTTCACCACAGAGATGTTGGGGGGAACAGCATGGGATGTTTGGAAACTGCAAACTGTGGTGTGTCTTCTGTAACAAGGCAGGGAATGGGACGAGACGAAGCCAGACAGGTCAGCAAGGCCATGTGGGGATGGGCAAAGATGTGATGAGGTACTGAGGAGTAGGGGCCTCCTGCACGCACCCCCACACCGGGGTGAGCCAAGATTGATCCTGTTAGACTTATATGCATGACTCGGCAACTGTGTTTGTGGATGGGGGCAGGAGGGGATGAGGACTTTGAAAAGCACAATCCTGGAAGAAGGAGTCATATTGGCAAGGACCATGGAAGCCCAGGAAAGAGATAAGGGCCTATAGGAAGGTAATAGAAGAGGAGTGAGGGATATTTCGGGGGAGGGGGAGGGCTGTGTGGCTGGCTGGTTAGTTGGAACTGGGGAGGGAAAGAATGAACCCCAATTCTGGCCGAGGCACAACAAGATTTGTGGGCAGCTGGGACTGACAACTCAGGAGGAGCTGTCTACTGATGAATTGAGAGTTTGCCCTTCAATTCAGCAGGATTTATCAAGGGCCTTCCTCAAGGTCGAGTCACTGGAAGATGGTGAATGGGGTGCAGAAGACATCGAGTTTGAGGTTCTGGTGTTGTTGTTGTTTGTTGAGTTGCTAAATCATCTCCAACTCTTTGTGACCCTATGGACTATAGCCCGCCAGGGCCCCCATCCATGGGATTCTCCAGGCAAGAATCCTGGAGTGGGTTTCCATTTCCTTCTCCAGGGGATCTTCTCAACCCAGGAACTGAACCCAGGTCTCCTGTACTGCAGGCAGATTCTTTACCATCTGAGCCACCAGGGAAACCCAGTCAGGAGTACCTCTGAAAAAGCTCTTGTAGGTGATGAAGTCTGGGGTAAGGAACAAGGGTGAGGAAGGTAACAGTGCACAGTCACTGTCTAGTAGACATCATTGGTAGGTTCTGATTCTCATAGCTGGTCTTTACAGTTTTATAAGTTGGAAAGAGCAGTATATGAGACATTTAATGAAACTGGGGCCTCATGCCACTGGGCAATATGAGCCCCCAAAACAAAGGGCTCCAGAACCTTTTAAGATAAAGGGAGCTAGTTTCCCCCACATACATCAGACCACCAATATCTTTCATGGCAAGAGAAGCTGAAGGACATACCTACTGCATTTACTAAGCTTGCCTCAAGCTGGGAGGACAGTTGCATGGGGCAGGGTCACCATGATTCAGAGGCTCAGTTTCCAACTAAGCAACCCAGTAACCCAAGTTTCCTTCAGTTTATCCTGAGTTAATCAAAGCTCAGGGGGACCAGTTCATCCTATCCAATTCATGGATGTGGATGAATGACGTTTAATGACAATTTATTTCCTCCTTTATCTGAGCTCTCCCTCTTTTTAACTGTCTTGTTACACTAAATGTTTTAATGTGACCCTCAACCTTTTTGGGCAGCAGCCTGCAGTATTTTTGAAGAAAATTTTCTTTTTCACAGTAAAGATGGTTTTAATGCGCATATTATAATCCTCTGTAAACAGACAATTTAACTTACATTCTAGTCTTTTTTTTTTTAATTAAAGTATAGATGATTTACAATATTGTGTTTCAGGTGTATAGCAGAGTAAATCAAGTGTGTGTATGTGTGTACTTTTTGCCATTATAGGTTATCACAAGATACTGTATATAGTTCCCTATGCTATATGGTAAATCCTTGTTGTTTATTTTATATATGGTAGTATCTATTAATCCCAAACTGTACTTTATCCCTCCCTCTCTTCCCTTTTGGTAACTATAGGTTTGGTTTCTATGTCTGTGAGTCTGTTTCTGTTCTGTAAATAAGTTCATTTGTACTGTTTCTTAAATTCCACATATAAGTGATATATTAGTCTTTGTCTAACTTCATTTAGTATGATAATCTCTAGGTCCATCCATGTTGTCACAAATGGCATTATTTCACTCTTTTTTATGGCTGAGTAATATTCCATTGTGTGTGTATGTACCACATCTTCTTTATCCATTTGTCTGTTGATGGACAGCAGCCTGAAGTTTTAGGTGCAAATACTCATTCTGTTTAAGTGAGAAATATATGTTTTTTAAAGATTGGAGGTATCACTCCATTTTAGGGTCTTGTGTCTTAGATAACTTGGAAATGATAACAAAAGTAAAACTGGTAAGCTTAGACCTTGGCACAGGAAATTACATAGGCATAAGGATTGCTTTGGGTTTCCCTGGCGGCTCACCGGTAAAGAACCTGCCTGCCAATGCAGGAGACACTGGTTTGATCCTTGGATTAGGAAGATCCCCTGGAGAAGGAAATGGCAACCCACTCTAGTATTCTTGCCTGGAAAGTCCCATGGACAGAGGAGCCTGGCGGGCTACAGTCCATGGGGTCACAAAAGAGTCAGACGCAACTTAAGTCACTGAACAACAACAAGGATTGCTTCATCTCAGAGCAAAACCTAAGCAACCCCTCCAGTGATAACAGTATTCACGATTTACTGGTATAGCTATTGTCTTCCTAGAACAGGCTGGATAAAAGCTGAAGTTCTTACAAGCCAGTTTCCCTTTTAAATACTCCATGAAGACCCTCATCCTTCTTGTAGCTTTTATTACCAGACCATCATGCTACAGTAGAACTGACTATAGTCTTAACTTTCTTTAGTTACATTCCAAGCCTGAGGATATCATTCCACACAACTCACCAGATAGTTGGTGAATACTTAATGTGTTTTTCAAAGTGCCAAGACTACAAAAAGGGATAAGCCTTGATTCTTACTCTCATGGAGCTCAAAATGTAATAAAAAAGACATTAACATGTAAACAACTAAGTGAAACCCAGTATTGTAAGTGCTTATATTGAAGAGAGTTGAAGAAAGGCTGAATCACAGTTTTCCAGGCTGAGAGAGGGAGTAAGGATGAGCCTTCCCGTCTGTTGAGACCATGAGTTATGTGTGTTCAGAGCACAGAAGGGAAAGAACAAGAGAGTAGTGGAATGGTAGCTGGAGATCACTGTTGAAAGGGTTTTATATGTCAGACAAAGGAGTTTGTATTTATCCTATAAGCAGTTGAGCAGTGAGGGCTTTTTGAGGAGGAGATGATGGAGAAAAATGATTGTAGGCAGGGAGCTAAAGCCATGGAGACTGGCAGAAGGTCAGTGCAACAGCTCATTGAAAGATGGCCAGGTTCTTAACTAAGGATCCCTTACGCAAGTGAAGAAGGGCTGAAGAAATGGGAAGGTCACTGGATTAATGAGGCCAGTGAAGGTGAGAGAAGGAGGAATGGGGCAGTCTAAGTTTTTTCACTAGGGAACTGGGACATGACAAGTAAACAAAAACCATAGAACATACAAGAAAAGCTACTAAGCAGCCAAGGTCAATGGATAGAGAAAAAGAACTATGTACTGAGCATCCTGTTGTTTACCCCAGGAGATTCAAGTGGAAATTTCCTATATTGCTTTTATGTATTCACTTTCCAAAAAGGATTTTTTTAAAAAACAGCAGTAAGATTCCTATAATAGAAATAGTAAAATCAATTAACATAGTAGGGATTAGCTTAATTGATATAATTGAGCTTCAAATTTGGTTTCAGATCCCCTGCAGGCAGGGGGCTAAGAGGAAACAATGATTTGTCTCTCCCTCATTGTTGGATGAAAGAAGTAAAGAAACGTGATTGTCTTTGTTTAAACCCAGTGCTGGTTACACATCCTTGACATCAGCCCAATTATAGTGTTCTGTGGAACTCACTTTGGTAAGAACTAGCAACCCACTCTGGAGAAGGCGATGGCACCCTACTCCAGCACTCTTGCCTGGAAAATCCCATGGACAGAGGAGCCTGGTGGGCTGCAGTCCACGGGGTCGCTACAAGTTGGACACGACTGAGCGACTTCCCTTTCACTTTTCACTTTCATGCTTTGGAGAAGGAAATGGCAACCCACTCCAGTGTTCTTGCCTCGAGAATCCCAGGGACGGGGGAGCCTCATGGGCTGCCGTCTATGGGGTCGCACAGAGTCAGACATGACTCAAGCAACTTAGCAGCAGCAGCAGCAGCAACCCACTCCAGCATTCTTACCTGGAGAATCCCATGGACAGAAGGAGCCTGGTGGGCTACAGTCCATCGGGTTACAAAGAGTCAGACACGACTGAGCTACTTCACCTTCACTTTTACAGGTCTGTACTCATGTCTCTGCAAATGGAGCCTGGATTTTTCTCACAAAATTGAACTTCTGATTTTCTCCAGTAGGGAAGTCCTACAACCCCAGAGACCAAAATGATTTAGTCTGGAAAATTCAAAGATAGGTATTGAATTATCTCCCATTTGATTAGATAATTATATGAGGGCTTTTACAGAACATCCTGGTGGGAGTGACCTGGCTTTGCAATCAAACTAGCAAGAAGAAATTCCACCAAGAACTTGACAAAATTAATTTGCTATATGGAGTTCTTAATTGTTGTTAGCTGATTGATTCTTGAAACACCTTGGCTTCTACAATGATTACTGTTGGATTTTGCTTTCTAAGTTGTTAGATGCAAAGTCTAGTAGTTACTTGAGGCCTCTCCTGGGTGTGGTACAAAAGTGTATTACTAACACGTGGGAAGATATTAGCAGGAATGCAGGTGTAACATTCATCTCGATGACATATTGGGGTATAAATTTTGAACGTGTTGAAGGAAATGGCAACCCACTCCAGCATTCTTGCCTGAGAAATCCCATGGACCGAGGAGCCTGGCAGGCTAGAATGCATGGGTTTGCAAAGAATACAGTCCTGTATAATGCTACTTGAGGAAGCTGATTACTTTTCTGGCACTGAAATGTTAGAGGAAGGATAAACAATGAACCTGTCAACTTTTGCATGGCTTGGTACGTAGCAAGGTTAGGCTCACAGAACCCATGGCTAATGGAGACATCCAGGAGACTGGAAAAGACAGGTCTAGAGGCTAGAAGTCTAGGTTGAGGTGAGAAGTAATGGGTGGGCGAGGTGAGGTCATGGGCTTGGAGAAGGTGGAAGCCTAGAGAGAGGACAGGGTCCTCCTAGGAAGAGAGCTTATGTGGAAAGAAGACCAAGGACCTCCTGGTGTACTGGATTGNTGAGGTGAGAAGTAATGGGTGGGCGAGGTGAGGTCATGGGCTTGGAGAAGGTGGAAGCCTAGAGAGAGGACAGGGTCCTCCTAGGAAGAGAGCTTATGTGGAAAGAAGACCAAGGACCTCCTGGTGTACTGGATTGTAACTGGCTATGCCCAGTTCTCCACCAGTAGCAAAGTTAGAAATGGTTTCATGCTTTGTATTAAATTATATACTTGGATGACCTCTGCAGATAAGCAAACCCTCCCCCTTTTTCCTCCTGCTATGTTAATAATTAAAGTTCTATATCTTCAAGTCCTGGGTTACCTTTTGGTACCACTCTGCTAACTGCAGTTTATAGGTAAATCCATATGATCCTTTTTTCTATAATTTCTGAGTAACTTCAAGTGACTATTTCAAGGATAGAAATAACCTCTATTCTTAGCTTAAACAATGAGCGTAATTCACAGCCCTTTTACCCAGTAGTATAAGGTTTGTCTACAGGAAACTCTACAGTATCCCACACACTAGAAGCTAAGCTGTTGAATGGCAAGGGACTGAGTCTCACTTATCTTTCTCTCTCTAGTGCTGGGTGTAGAAATACATGTTCATTAAAGGAATAGATAAATGCCCTTTGGACTTTTCTTGTGCCCTGCCAGATTTTTTGGCTGGTTTTCAGCTGTCTTCTTTGTTTTTCTCATGTCATATGTTATTGTTCTTTGCCTCAAATCTTTAATAAACCTATTTATTTTCTTCTTTTTAACTTTTATTGGAGTATAG
>SJYW01022212.1:0-12435 GCA_006410735.1 Raphicerus campestris | reverse complement strand
AGAAACCTGTATATGGGTCAAGAAGCAACAGTTAGAACCCCGTATGGAGCTGATTGGTTCAAGATTGAGAAAGGAGTACAACCGGGTTGTCTGCTGTCTGTCACCTGTTTGTTTATCCTGTATGCTAAGCACATCATGAGAAATGCTGGCTGGGTGTGTTGCTGGGTGAGTTATAAGCTAGAATCAAGATAGGTGGAAGAAACATCAGCAACCTCAGATATGCAGATGATACCACCCTAATGGCAGAAAATGAAGAGGGACTAAAGAGCCTCCTGATGAAGGTGCAGGAGGAGAGTGAAAGAGCTAGATTAAAACTAAATATCAAAAAACCAAAAACAGAGATCATGGTATCTGGCCCCATTACTTCATGGCAAATAGAAGGGGAGAAAAGGTGGAAGTAGTGACAGATTTCCTCTTCGTGGGCTCTATAATCACTGAGGATGGTGACAGCAGCCATGAAATCAGAAGATGATTTCTTCTTTGCAGGAAAACTATGATGAACCTAGACAGTGTGTTGAAAAGCAGATACNGTAGTGACAGATTTCCTCTTCGTGGGCTCTATAATCACTGAGGATGGTGACAGCAGCCATGAAATCAGAAGATGATTTCTTCTTTGCAGGAAAACTATGATGAACCTAGACAGTGTGTTGAAAAGCAGATACATCATTCTGCTGACAAAAGTCCATATAATCAAGGCTGTGGTCTTCCCAGTGTACAGTTATGAGAGCAGGACCATAAAGAAAGCAGAAGGCCAAAGAATTGATGCCTTTGAACTATCGTGCTGGAGAAGACTCCTGAGAGTCCCTTGGACTGCACAGAGATCAAACCAGTCAATTGTATGGGAAATCAACCCTGAATACTCATTGGAAGGACTGATGTTGAAGCTGAAGCTCCAGTATTTTGGTCATCTGATGGTAACACCCTACTGATTGCAAAAGTCCCTGATGCTGAGAAAGATTGAGGGCAAAAGGAGACGAGGACGTCAGAGGATGAAATGGCTTGATAGCACCTCTGACACAAAGGACATGAACTTGGGCAAACTTCGAGAGATGGTGAGGGACAGGGAGACCTGGTGCGCTGCAGTCCATGGGGGTCACAAAAAGTCGAACATGACTGGGTGACTGAACAAATAAACCTATGTTTACACCATGAGCCTGTTGGGGCATTTCTTCCAACTCTGGGTGCATGGTGTCAAGATTTTCTAGATATTTCAAGGTAGGGTGTGTGGCATGCATGTCAGTTTAACTAAGTCTTGTTGCCCATTGACTTGACAGGTAGTTGGACCTGCCTGATTTTCCAGCCCTGGGATGCAAGCAAAGGCTTGATTTACCTGGGCCAGAATGCTTTATAAAGAATTTGTCTCCAAATTCCTTTGAAGGTCATTGTTATAGGCTTGGACTAAGTAGTCAAAAGCCATGCTACTGTCATAAGGAGAGCTGCCATCAGAAAAAACATTCCAATGGCCATTCAGAGGCAGGGACAGAAGGAAAGAAACATCAGGCTCCCAACGGGTGGTCCAGGGGCTAGGACTCTGCACTTCCAATGCAGATGACTCTGGTTTGATCCCTGGTCCAGGAGCTAGATCCCACAGGTCACAAATAAAAATCCCACATGCCACAATGAAGAGCAAAGATGCCCTTGTCACAACTAATACCCAGCACAGCTAAATAAATGAACAAAAATAAAATTAGTTAATTAATTTAAAAAAAAGATTCAGTGTCCGGAATTCATTTCTCTTTAAATTTCACACTGCCAAATGCTCACCATCCTCAAGAAGGCTGAATTAACTCATTGCATTTTTCCAGGGATCTCTTTATCTCTATCTCCATTCAACCAAGATTTAGAAGAAGAATTATATGAAAGAGAAGCATTCTATATCTGACAGAGAAGATTGTATATCTGGCTCCTTTGGGTGAAGATAGAATTCAGCAGCTAATCTCCATTAGTTGTGTAAGCAATTCTATAGTTTACTTTGTACAAGTCACTTTATTTTTGCGGGCTGGTTTCTCAACTGTAAAATAAAACCATTAAACTGAAACATTTCTAGGCTCCCTTTTAGCTCTTAGGTGTTAGGCATNTCCTCCTTCTACCTCTAAAGGGGCTGCTGGCCCAGTCAAGTGCTGGGTACAGGGTGGCAATACTATATAGATATAGATATAGTTATACATATGGATATATACAATGTCAGTGTAAGACAATTATATATGTAATGTAGTTATATATAATGCCTACATATGTGTATGTGTATATTAATATACACAATTATATGTACACATATACACACATATATATAATGCCTTTATGTATACACACACACATATATACATTTGCATTTTTGGAGAACTCATTGTATTAGGTCCCTAGAAATCCTATTATTACCCATGCCTGGCTTCTCTGGAACCTACTTTCTGGGTGGTTATTAAATACTGGGATGCAGTTCATCTTCATCTGTTGTTCCTGGTTAACCCCAGGCCAGTCTTCAGCATAAATAAGACACTATCTCTGATAAAACTGTGCCTTGTCCCATTTCAAATGCCCACCATCCCAGAGGAGCTGGTCTTCAGTCCTGGCTCCCAGATGGCTCAGGTTATTTTCCAGGAAGAGGGGATTAATTTAACCTCATGCTGTTCCTTAAAAAACTTAAAACAGAGCTACCATAGGACCCTGTGTATATCCAGAGAAAAACATGATCTGAAAGGATATATGCACTCCCATGTTCACTACAGCACTGTTTACAATAGCCAAGACATGGAGGGAACCTGAATGTCCATAGACAGAGGGATAGATAAAGAAGAGGTGGTACATATATACAATGGAATATTACTCAACCATTAAAAAGAATGAAATAATACCATTTACAGCAACATGGATGGGCCTAGAGAGTGTCACACTGAGTGAAGCAAGTCAGAGAAGGAGAACGATTGTGCAATATCCCTTACATCTGGAATCTAAAAAGAAATGATACAAATGAACTTACCTACAAAACAGAAAGAGACTCACAGACTTAGAAAATGAACTTATGGTTGCTGGGGGGATGGGATAGTTAGGGACTTTGGGGTGGTCATGTAAAACACTGCTATATTCAAAATGGATAACCAACAAGGACCTATTGTATAGCTCATGGATCTCTGCTCAATGTTACATTCCAACCTGGATGCAAGAGGGGTTTGGGGGAGAAGGGATACATGTGTATGTATGGCTGAGTCCCTTCGCTGTTCACTTGAAAGTACTACACCATTGTTAACTGGATATACCCCCACTACAAAATGAAAAGTTAAAAGTCTAAAAAAAATAAGAAAAATTTAACCTCAGTCTCCGTAGAGATGTGGCTATGAGGGATCCCTCTTTATCCTAGTGTTACCTGCTACACTGATTCCAGAGGCATCATAAGATAAAGGTATAATTATTTCAAGGCTACATTTCAAAGTCCTATAAACAGATAGTAAAGTATAGTGTACAGGATGAAAGGAGGTGTTTTCTCTTAAGAAGGGTTGTGGACCGAGTGGATGCTGACAGCCGTGCGCCCCTGTCTTTATCCCTCAGTGATAGCTGGGAGCCTCCTACTCCTACCAGCCTTTCATGGACCACCAGGAACAGGGGAGATTAAGAAAGGAAGATGAAGGAAAGTTGTAACAGAAAGAATGACCTCAGTAGATGAGTCTCACGCAAGAAGAGGGCGTGAGGGACACAGTCTCTGAAAGGCTGCTTATCTTTCTGAATTTCATTTCATCTCACACAAAATCCAGGTGAATGTGTCCCTCTGATGTCTAGCTGTGTCACTTTCCCAACTGAGGGTCCACTTGGCAAAACAGATGGATGCCCTGGACACAGGAAAGGACTTTAACTCAGAAGCAGTCTTTCCTTTCCCTGTAGGCAGAGAGTTACTGAATCCATTCTCAGTTGAAGACTGGATACCAGCTGCCCCTTCTCATGCATACAATTTCTTACTCTCTCCTTCCAGACTCCCATGTATGGTGGACTTTGTGCTTGCTAGGGAAACAAAATAAATAGTCTTATTTAGGCTTCAGAGACAAAGCAGAGCAGGCCTCTGACTTCGCTTCTACCTGCCTGGATGCTGTCCTGATTGTGAGTGACTGTAAGACCTGCAGCATCATAGATAAGATAGTGGCCAAATCTTGAGATTGTTGAGCCCCAGGAGGGGGGTTGGCCAATCAAGCCCCAGACTTAACAACATTCCAAGTTTTATGCATTAACATGAAACCAGAGCTGCTATTTCCTCACAGATTGATGACAATATCAGTTTGCCTCTGTCTTGGGATTACAGGCCGGAACTCAAGTTGCGGTCTTTGAAGTCTCACCCATGGAGCAGATGTGCTGCTTCGGACCTTTTCCTGACAGGGACTCCAGATGTGCTGTGATCCGGGACTTCCCAGTGCTGTTGAGTTTTGCTGCTGGTCAAAACCCAATTGGTGATACATCCTCTGTTGTTTCTCTTTATCTTTACTTTTAAAGTTAGTGTATTGAAAGTAAGCTAGATAATTCAATGTTGGTGACTAATTTTGTTAACAAATCCTTTGAACCCAAGATGAAAGTGAAAACTTTCAGCAAAATAGGACTTTACAAATTTTATCAAATAGGCTTAGTTTTGGTTACAAAGTGAGTGTTTCTATGGGAAGGAAATCTGTACCTAGTTTTGCTCTTCAGAGCCATGAGAATAAGAAGACTCCCACCTCACTACCTCACTCCAATGGCTCCTCATCTGTTGACACAGCTTCTGGTTCCTGTTCAGTGTCATCTTCTCCAGGCAAACATCTCTGGTATTTTTAATCTTTCCTTCTTTGTCAGTATCAGGAGGGTTTTTCACCACCCTGAGCACTATTTTCTACCAGGGCATTAAAGAGGTGCATTTTCCAAAGTCATACTTACGACTGTAAACCCAGAATCACACGTTATGCTCCTGATGTGGACACACCAGCCCAGAGTGAGCCCGTGTGAGCAGTGGTACATTGGTGCAGGCTGAAATCTCACTGGGTGTGCCCCTGGGAAGGCAAGGGAAAGTTCATCAGGGGTCATGCTGAGCTCCTTGTCCTCTCCTGCTGTTTGTATTTTTTTCATGATGTTCAGTCAGATGTGCAGACAACAAAAGTTATTATACTCAGATCCGTGCCATAGGCAGGCTCCCAGGGTGAGAGTGAGCAAGAAAGCAGGCATACCCAAGCAGATGGGGAGCTGAGAAAGCAAGGACCTGTGGGCAAGTGTCTTTATTGGGGGTAGGATGGAGAACACAACCAAAGGTGTGAGGGCCTTTCACTACTGTGTTTGAATATCAACACTAGGTCACTGTTAGGGGAGGGTAAGAAGGGGAACTTGTGACAGGCACCAGCCATGTCACCCGAGTGCACCTAGTCATCTGGGTGGGATGCTCCGAGCCTGTTTGTGGGGCTGTTGAGGCATCAGAAAATATGAAGTTTTGGAATTTACAACACCCTAACCCAAGGTTGATGCCATCAAAGTGTTGCATTCAATATGTCAGCAAATCTGCAAGACCCAAGAGTGGCCACAGGACTGGAAAAGGGCAATCCTCATCCCAATTCCCAAAAAGGGTAGTACTGAAGAATATTCTAACCATTAGACAATTGCACTCATCTCCCATGCTGATAAGGTCATGTTTAAAATCTTGCATGCTAGGCTTCAACAGTATGTGAACCAAGAACTTTCAGATGTCCAAGCTGGGTTTAGAAAAGGCAGAGGAACCAGAGATCAAATCACCAACACTTGCTGGATCATAGATAAAGCAAGAAAATTCCGGAAAAACATTTACCTCTGTTTCATCGACTACGCTGAAGCCTTTGTGTGGATCATAACGAACTGTGGAACGCTCTTAAAGAGATGGAAATACCAGACCACCTTACCTGTCTCCTGATAAACCTGTATATGGGTCAAGAAGCAACAGTTAGAACCCCGTATGGAGCTGATTGGTTCAAGATTGAGAAAGGAGTACGACCGGGTTGTCTGCTGTCTGTCACCTGTTTGTTTAACCTGTATGCTAAGCACATCATGAGAAATGCTGGCTGGGTGTGTTGCTGGGTGAGTTATAAGCTAGAATCAAGATAGGTGGAAGAAACACCAGCAACCTCAGATATGCAGATGATACCATCCTAATGGCAGAAAATGAAGAGGGACTAAAGAGCCTCCTGATGAAGGGGCAGAAGGAGAGTGAAAGAGCTGGATTAAAACTAAATATCAAAAAAACAAAAACAGAGATCATGGTATCCAGCCCCATTACTTCATGGCAAATAGAAGGGGAGAAAAGGTGGAAGTAGTGACAGATTTCCTCTTCTTGGGCTCTATAATCACTGCGGATGGTGACAGCAGCCATGAAATCAGAAGATGATTTCTTCTCTGCAGGAAAACTATGATGAACCTAGACAGTGTGTTGAAAAGCAGATATATCATTCTGCTGACAAAAGTCCATATAATCAAGGCTGTGGTCTTCCCAGTGTACAGTTATGAGAGCAGGACCATAAAGAAAGCAGAAGGCCAAAGAATTGATGTCTTTGAACTGTGGTGCTGGAGAAGACTCCTGAGAGTCCCTTGGACTGCACAGAGATCAAACCAGTCAGTTGTATGGGAAATCAACCCTGAATACTCATTGGAAGGACTGATGCTGAAGCTGAAGCTCCGGTATTTTGGTCATCTGATGGTAACACCCTACTGATTGCAAAAGTCCCTGATGCTGAGAAAGATTGAGGGCAAAAGGAGATGAGGACGTCAGAGGATGAAATGGCTTGATAGCACCTCTGACACAAAGGACATGAACTTGGGCAAACTTCGGGAGATGGTGAGGGACAGGGAGACCTGGTGCGCTGCAGTCCATGGGGGTCACAAAAAGTCGAACATGACTGGGTGACTGAACAAATAAACCTATGTTTACACCATGAGCCTGTTGGGGCATTTCTTCCAACTCTGGGTGCATGGTGTCAAGATTTTCTAGATATTTCAAGGTAGGGTGTGTGGCATGCATGTCAGTTTAACTAAGTCTTGTTGCCCATTGACTTGACAGGTAGTTGGACCTGCCTGATTTTCCAGCCCTGGGATGCAAGCAAAGGCTTGATTTACCTGGGCCAGAATGCTTTATAAAGAATTTGTCTCCAAATTCCTTTGAAGGTCATTGTTATAGGCTTGGACTAAGTAGTCAAAAGCCATGCTACTGTCATAAGGAGAGCTGCCATCAGAAAAAACATTCCAATGGCCATTCAGAGGCAGGGACAGAAGGAAAGAAACATCAGGCTCCCAACGGGTGGTCCAGGGGCTAGGACTCTGCACTTCCAATGCAGATGACTCTGGTTTGATCCCTGGTCCAGGAGCTAGATCCCACAGGTCACAAATAAAAATCCCACATGCCACAATGAAGAGCAAAGATGCCCTTGTCACAACTAATACCCAGCACAGCTAAATAAATGAACAAAAATAAAATTAGTTAATTAATTTAAAAAAAAGATTCAGTGTCCGGAATTCATTTCTCTTTAAATTTCACACTGCCAAATGCTCACCATCCTCAAGAAGGCTGAATTAACTCATTGCATTTTTCCAGGGATCTCTTTATCTCTATCTCCATTCAACCAAGATTTAGAAGAAGAATTATATGAAAGAGAAGCATTCTATATCTGACAGAGNTCCTCCTTCTACCTCTAAAGGGGCTGCTGGCCCAGTCAAGTGCTGGGTACAGGGTGGCAATACTATATAGATATAGATATAGTTATACATATGGATATATACAATGTCAGTGTAAGACAATTATATATGTAATGTAGTTATATATAATGCCTACATATGTGTATGTGTATATTAATATACACAATTATATGTACACATATACACACATATATATAATGCCTTTATGTATACACACACACATATATACATTTGCATTTTTGGAGAACTCATTGTATTAGGTCCCTAGAAATCCTATTATTACCCATGCCTGGCTTCTCTGGAACCTACTTTCTGGGTGGTTATTAAATACTGGGATGCAGTTCATCTTCATCTGTTGTTCCTGGTTAACCCCAGGCCAGTCTTCAGCATAAATAAGACACTATCTCTGATAAAACTGTGCCTTGTCCCATTTCAAATGCCCACCATCCCAGAGGAGCTGGTCTTCAGTCCTGGCTCCCAGATGGCTCAGGTTATTTTCCAGGAAGAGGGGATTAATTTAACCTCATGCTGTTCCTTAAAAAACTTAAAACAGAGCTACCATAGGACCCTGTGTATATCCAGAGAAAAACATGATCTGAAAGGATATATGCACTCCCATGTTCACTACAGCACTGTTTACAATAGCCAAGACATGGAGGGAACCTGAATGTCCATAGACAGAGGGATAGATAAAGAAGAGGTGGTACATATATACAATGGAATATTACTCAACCATTAAAAAGAATGAAATAATACCATTTACAGCAACATGGATGGGCCTAGAGAGTGTCACACTGAGTGAAGCAAGTCAGAGAAGGAGAACGATTGTGCAATATCCCTTACATCTGGAATCTAAAAAGAAATGATACAAATGAACTTACCTACAAAACAGAAAGAGACTCACAGACTTAGAAAATGAACTTATGGTTGCTGGGGGGATGGGATAGTTAGGGACTTTGGGGTGGTCATGTAAAACACTGCTATATTCAAAATGGATAACCAACAAGGACCTATTGTATAGCTCATGGATCTCTGCTCAATGTTACATTCCAACCTGGATGCAAGAGGGGTTTGGGGGAGAAGGGATACATGTGTATGTATGGCTGAGTCCCTTCGCTGTTCACTTGAAAGTACTACACCATTGTTAACTGGATATACCCCCACTACAAAATGAAAAGTTAAAAGTCTAAAAAAAATAAGAAAAATTTAACCTCAGTCTCCGTAGAGATGTGGCTATGAGGGATCCCTCTTTATCCTAGTGTTACCTGCTACACTGATTCCAGAGGCATCATAAGATAAAGGTATAATTATTTCAAGGCTACATTTCAAAGTCCTATAAACAGATAGTAAAGTATAGTGTACAGGATGAAAGGAGGTGTTTTCTCTTAAGAAGGGTTGTGGACCGAGTGGATGCTGACAGCCGTGCGCCCCTGTCTTTATCCCTCAGTGATAGCTGGGAGCCTCCTACTCCTACCAGCCTTTCATGGACCACCAGGAACAGGGGAGATTAAGAAAGGAAGATGAAGGAAAGTTGTAACAGAAAGAATGACCTCAGTAGATGAGTCTCACGCAAGAAGAGGGCGTGAGGGACACAGTCTCTGAAAGGCTGCTTATCTTTCTGAATTTCATTTCATCTCACACAAAATCCAGGTGAATGTGTCCCTCTGATGTCTAGCTGTGTCACTTTCCCAACTGAGGGTCCACTTGGCAAAACAGATGGATGCCCTGGACACAGGAAAGGACTTTAACTCAGAAGCAGTCTTTCCTTTCCCTGTAGGCAGAGAGTTACTGAATCCATTCTCAGTTGAAGACTGGATACCAGCTGCCCCTTCTCATGCATACAATTTCTTACTCTCTCCTTCCAGACTCCCATGTATGGTGGACTTTGTGCTTGCTAGGGAAACAAAATAAATAGTCTTATTTAGGCTTCAGAGACAAAGCAGAGCAGGCCTCTGACTTCGCTTCTACCTGCCTGGATGCTGTCCTGATTGTGAGTGACTGTAAGACCTGCAGCATCATAGATAAGATAGTGGCCAAATCTTGAGATTGTTGAGCCCCAGGAGGGGGGTTGGCCAATCAAGCCCCAGACTTAACAACATTCCAAGTTTTATGCATTAACATGAAACCAGAGCTGCTATTTCCTCACAGATTGATGACAATATCAGTTTGCCTCTGTCTTGGGATTACAGGCCGGAACTCAAGTTGCGGTCTTTGAAGTCTCACCCATGGAGCAGATGTGCTGCTTCGGACCTTTTCCTGACAGGGACTCCAGATGTGCTGTGATCCGGGACTTCCCAGTGCTGTTGAGTTTTGCTGCTGGTCAAAACCCAATTGGTGATACATCCTCTGTTGTTTCTCTTTATCTTTACTTTTAAAGTTAGTGTATTGAAAGTAAGCTAGATAATTCAATGTTGGTGACTAATTTTGTTAACAAATCCTTTGAACCCAAGATGAAAGTGAAAACTTTCAGCAAAATAGGACTTTACAAATTTTATCAAATAGGCTTAGTTTTGGTTACAAAGTGAGTGTTTCTATGGGAAGGAAATCTGTACCTAGTTTTGCTCTTCAGAGCCATGAGAATAAGAAGACTCCCACCTCACTACCTCACTCCAATGGCTCCTCATCTGTTGACACAGCTTCTGGTTCCTGTTCAGTGTCATCTTCTCCAGGCAAACATCTCTGGTATTTTTAATCTTTCCTTCTTTGTCAGTATCAGGAGGGTTTTTCACCACCCTGAGCACTATTTTCTACCAGGGCATTAAAGAGGTGCATTTTCCAAAGTCATACTTACGACTGTAAACCCAGAATCACACGTTATGCTCCTGATGTGGACACACCAGCCCAGAGTGAGCCCGTGTGAGCAGTGGTACATTGGTGCAGGCTGAAATCTCACTGGGTGTGCCCCTGGGAAGGCAAGGGAAAGTTCATCAGGGGTCATGCTGAGCTCCTTGTCCTCTCCTGCTGTTTGTATTTTTTTCATGATGTTCAGTCAGATGTGCAGACAACAAAAGTTATTATACTCAGATCCGTGCCATAGGAAGGCTCCCAGGGTGAGAGTGAGCAAGAAAGCAGGCATACCCAAGCAGATGGGGAGCTGAGAAAGCAAGGACCTGTGGGCAAGTGTCTTTATTGGGGGTAGGATGGAGAACACAACCAAAGGTGTGAGGGCCTTTCACTACTGTGTTTGAATATCAACACTAGGTCACTGTTAGGGGAGGGTAAGAAGGGGAACTTGTGACAGGCACCAGCCATGTCACCCGAGTGCACCTAGTCATCTGGGTGGGATGCTCCGAGCCTGTTTGTGGGGCTGTTGAGGCATCAGAAAATATGAAGTTTTGGAATTTACAACACCCTAACCCAAGGTTGATGCCATCAAAGTGTTGCATTCAATATGTCAGCAAATCTGCAGGACCCAAGAGTGGCCACAGGACTGGAAAAGGGCAATCCTCATCCCAATTCCCAAAAAGGGTAGTACTGAAGAATATTCTAACCATTAGACAATTGCACTCATCTCCCATGCTGATAAGGTCATGTTTAAAATCTTGCATGCTAGGCTTCAACAGTATGTGAACCAAGAACTTTCAGATGTCCAAGCTGGGTTTAGAAAAGGCAGAGGAACCAGAGATCAAATCACCAACACTTGCTGGATCATAGATAAAGCAAGAAAATTCCGGAAAAACATTTACCTCTGTTTCATCGACTACGCTGAAGCCTTTGTGTGGATCATAACGAACTGTGGAACGCTCTTAAAGAGATGGAAATACCAGACCACCTTACCTGTCTCCTGATAAACCTGTATATGGGTCAAGAAGCAACAGTTAGAACCCCGTATGGAGCTGATTGGTTCAAGATTGAGAAAGGAGTACGACCGGGTTGTCTGCTGTCTGTCACCTGTTTGTTTAACCTGTATGCTAAGCACATCATGAGAAATGCTGGCTGGGTGAGTTGCTGGGTGAGTTATAAGCTAGAATCAAGATAGGTGGAAGAAACACCAGCAACCTCAGATATGCAGATGATACCATCCTAATGGCAGAAAATGAAGAGGGACTAAAGAGCCTCCTGATGAAGGGGCAGAAGGAGAGTGAAAGAGCTGGATTAAAACTAAATATCAAAAAAACAAAAACAGAGATCATGGTATCCAGCCCCATTACTTCATGGCAAATAGAAGGGGAGAAAAGGTGGAAGTAGTGACAGATTTCCTCTTCTTGGGCTCTATAATCACTGCGGATGGTGACAGCAGCCATGAAATCAGAAGATGATTTCTTCTCTGCAGGAAAACTATGATGAACCTAGACAGTGTGTTGAAAAGCAGATATATCATTCTGCTGACAAAAGTCCATATAATCAAGGCTGTGGTCTTCCCAGTGTACAGTTATGAGAGCAGGACCATAAAGAAAGCAGAAGGCCAAAGAATTGATGTCTTTGAACTGTGGTGCTGGAGAAGACTCCTGAGAGTCCCTTGGACTGCACAGAGATCAAACCAGTCAGTTGTATGGGAAATCAACCCTGAATACTCATTGGAAGGACTGATGCTGAAGCTGAAGCTCCGGTATTTTGGTCATCTGATGGTAACACCCTACTGATTGCAAAAGTCCCTGATGCTGAGAAAGATTGAGGGCAAAAGGAGATGAGGACGTCAGAGGATGAAATGGCTTGATAGCACCTCTGACACAAAGGACATGAACTTGGGCAAACTTCGGGAGATGGTGAGGGACAGGGAGACCTGGTGCGCTGCAGTCCATGGGGGTCACAAAAAGTCGAACATGACTGGGTGACTGA
>SJYW01022210.1:51602-66750 GCA_006410735.1 Raphicerus campestris | reverse complement strand
TGTTCTAAAACAACAAAAGCTTAGTGTGAAACATGCACCTGTTTTACATTTTTGAGAATCTTCTCAATGTCTGGCTTAACGGAAGACAGTTGGACTTTCTCATCTGCTTCTGAATTCAAACCCTTACAATATCACATGTCATGAAGCCTCTGGAAAGCTCTACTAGACATTTGTGAAAGATTGAGAGTGAAAGAAACAATTATTTATGTAAATTTTTACTTCATAGACGCCAGGAAAAAGGCTCAGGGACCCATAGCCACCCTAGAACACACTTTGAGAACCACCACTCAGGTGTATTCCAGTTTCATTTCAAGTGAAAACAGGGTCCCAGTGTGAATTTGAGGTCTCACAGCTGATCAGTAGCTCTTACTGAGGACCGGATGCACAACTTCTTGCCTTAGCCCAAGATTCTCTCCCCAGCAGAAGGTTTATTTGTTGCTTGATCATTTTGATGAAATGCAAATGCCTAGGCACTTAATCACACGCAAAATGAAGGCACAACTTTTGAAATAAATAAGGTACCAACGCAGTGGCCACCCACAGCGCGAGGTAAGCCGCGCAGGCCCTCGGAGCACAGCTGCCAATGGCATGTTTACTAGTCCATCCGTCTCACTGGGCTCCGGTTTGCACAGTGTCCCTTTGTGCTTTCTGAAAAGCCTGTGTATCTTAGGTGTATAGCCTTGTGTACAGTAAGAGGAGTCATCACATTAACAGTAATTATTCCCTTTGATGAATGGAGCAGAGGTGGTTTAAGCCGAGTCTTGATGGAAGGAGGAGAGGTAATGAGCTGCTCTGTGTCAGCTGACCAGCTTAGAAGAGGATCTTACGTCCTGGACAGGTGTATTTGACACACCTCAACTTCAGTCCCAGGAGGCCCCAAGTCGGCTTCATCACAGCCAGCTAGTGTGAATGGATCAGCTCCTCTCATTCAGGGACTGTGGGGACATGGCTGCTAATTGTCACCATTTGATTTTGATTCCTGGAAGGTCAGGCCCTTGGAGAGAGTGTGGTCTGAACAAGGAGTGCCTTCTCTGAGCTCCCCAGGTGTTGTAGGCATGAGTCATCTAGGTGTTATCAAGATGTAGAAAGTCCTGACTGAGTTGGGAGTGAGTCACTGGACTCCGTCAAGGACCGATGACACAAACAGAGATGAAACAGAAAAGTCCATGTGGTGTCCTTCACTCGACGAGCCCGCCAGGGATTGTGCAAGCAAAGACTTCACCACCTGGAGGGGAAGGTGGTGTTCCCGCAGCCGCCTGACCCCTGCACCAGCTGATTGGGGTCCAGGGAATTGTTGGGGATCTCTAAGCTGGTGCACCAGACCTGTTATGTTCATCCGTGACCTCTCTGATCTCTCGGGATGGTCTGTCCCCATTTTAGACTGTAAAAATATAAAATCAGCCACATGGGGACAAGGTACAGGGGCTTCTGGGGATGAGGGAAGGGGGCTCCGCAAGAGAAATAAATGAGTTGTTATTAGAATTAGGAAGAGCAGCTCTAGAGATTTGAAGTTTATTTTTTCAACAAACAGCTTTGACTAAAGGACCTATATTTTAAGATTTGAGTTCCTTGTTTTTCTTTGGACATTTTTTGATATCATAAAATAATTTGGCTGATAAGGCTTTTATGGCCATCATAAATTTGAATTGTTAAATATTTACCATACTTACTGAGACTTTGGAGTAAGTTTAAGGTGACATTTAATGCACCGTACTCTACAAAATAACTCATTTTCACGTTTCCCTGTTCAGATTTTCAACACTTTGCTTGTAAAATATTAAACTGAAATAACTAAGTTCAGTCACTCAGTCATGTCTTTGTGACCCACTGGACTGTGGCCCGCCAGGCTCCTCTGTCCATGGGATTCTCCAGGTAAGAATACAGGAGTGGGTGGTCATTTTCTCTTCCAGGGGATCTTCCCAACCTAGGGATCGAAGCTCAATCTCTTGTGTCTCCTGTGATTGCAGGCGGATTCCTTACCCCACTGACCCACTGGGGAAGCTTGCTTTTAAAGCTGTACTATAATTAAGCATAGATGGAAAAAAAACCCTGAGCTTGTAATTACTGTCTCATGAGAGGGCTCAATAAAAATGACAACTTAAAAAAAAAAGTCATTGCTATAAAATCTAGAGAAATGACCTAGCCGAAAGTTAGAATATATAACTAATTTTACACTACGTTTAATTCTAATGTTAAATATTGGTGGTTTAAAGAACTACTGACTTCCTTCTATTGAAATGGCCTTTACAGACACTCATGTCTCTGAACGTGTTCTTGGCTGCGCTGGGTCTTCGCTGTGGCTCTGGGCTTTCTCCAGCTGTGGCTCAAAGTCTTCTCTTGCTGTGGCTCACGGGCTCCAGAGCCCGTGGGTTCAACAGTTGTGGCGTGTAGGCTTGGTTGCCCCGCTGCAAGTGGGATCTTAGCTCTTTGACCAGGAATTGGACAAGCACCCACTCCATTGGATGGCAGATTGTTAACCACTGGACAATCAGGGAAGTCCCCAAGAACTGGACATTCTCATAGGTAACATTCATTCATCTGTGTCATTTATGATTAGGGACAGTCACTCATCTGATACCTTGACGTCAGGCTTTCTGCGTCGGGTCAGTATTGTGGGGATATGTAATACGAGAAGCTTTGCTCTTATTTTTGTCTAATAAAGTTAATGCCCATCTTCCGTGTATCCTAAGGGCTCAGACCTCATACTGAATCTAGCATTTTCATAAGAACATTCTAGAACTACCAAGCCAGATACACTGTTTTTCCCAGTGATACAGTGAATGAGAGCATGTAGGCTTCTTAATGATGCTTGTTCCTGTTTCCCCCTGCATTAATTCACTCATCAGGTGCTTGTGTGCTGAATCACTTGAGCTGTTTCCGACTCTTTTCAACCCATGGACTGTAGCCCGTCAGGCTCCTCTGTCTGTGGGATTCTCCAGGCAAGAATACTGGAGTGAGTCTATCACTTCCTTCTCCACAGCAGGTAGTAGATGGTCAATAAGCATTTACTCTGGAGGGCTTCCCAGGTGGCCCTACGCAGTAAAGAATCTGCCTGCCAATGCAAGAAAAGGAAGAGATGTGGGTTCAATATCTGGTTCAGGAAGATCTGGGTCAGCAATAAGTGGCAACCCACTCCAGTATTCTTGTCTGGAAAACTCCATGGACAGAAAAGCCTGGCGAGCTGCAGTCCACTACGCCACAAAGAGGCAGAAAAGACTGGGTGACTGGGCTCATACATACAGACACATAAATATTTACTGAATGAATGTCAGGGACAGGTTGCAGTAGAAAAAATAATGTATTACAAAGTCATTAAATGACAAAGTTTATAACAAAATTCCCATCTTGATAAAAAAAAATTTTTTTTTAATGGTTGATTACTGGTGGACACGCAGAATAAGCAGGAATTTCAGGAAAAACTTCTGGAAAGTTAGGCAGAGACCATAACCTGGCTGTGCTCCCAGGCACCTGGCGTGGCCCTCACAGGAAGGTAACGTGAGTCTCCCCTGGAACCTCCAAACCCCTCGCCTGGAGGGCCAAGCTGGCCACTGATCTCTGCAGCTTTCGGAATTGTTGAAACGACACTGCTTGACCGGAAACATGGTGTCTCAAGTCAGCCCCTCTCCAGCGCCAAGCCCGCACTGGGTTCCACACTCAGGTCCTTGGCTTTTATTTGTTATTATGTGCAAGCCTCCTGCCTTTGGCCCCATTTTGTCATTTTCCTAATGGAGACTGTCCGCTTCACAAAGGATTAAGTAAATTTGCTTGTCTCACCTAAGTTATCTTCTTTTCCTTTCTTTTTAATTTCATGGGAGTCGAGCTGCTTTACAATGCTGTGTTACTTTCTGCTGTACAGCAAAGTGAATCAGCTGTAGGTATAGACCATATCCCCTCTTTTTCTGACTTTCCTTCCCATTTAGGTCACTGCAGAGCATTGAGCAGAGTTCCCTGAGCTACACCGTAGGTTCTCATTAGTTACCTATTTTACACATAATATCGATAAGAGTATGAGCTTCCCTGTTGTCTCAGCTGTAAAGACTCCGCCTTCCAACGTAGGAGACACCAGTTCGATTCCTGTGTGGGGATGATTCCCTGGAGAAGGGAATGGCAACCCACTCCAGTATTCTTGCCTGGGAAATCCCATGGACAGAGGAGCCTGGTGGGCTACAGTCCATGGGGTCATAAAGAGTCAGACACGGCTGAAGCTTCTGAGCATGAACATCAATAGTGTATGTATGTCAATACCAATCTGTCAGTTCCTCACCCATCTTCCTCCAAAACTGTCTCTTTAATCATTTTTAACATGTACCTTTGGGACCCACTGAAAGATGAAATAAGGCACATTAATTTTTTTTTTTTTAGTTTCTTTAAACAAAAATCTATTCAAATTAGGCAGGACCAAACTGGAAACAGTTGGCAGCCCTTCACCCACAAGCCCCAGAGAAGAAACATATATACGTAGAGGGTACATGTGGAGGCATAGATGAGGAATCATTGGTTGGTTATAGAGAGGCAAAGTTAACTGTTTCTGATTGTTGTCCTTAGCTTTAGATTTCAGAACGTTGAGACATTTACGGGCTGAGGTTTTAGTTTACTTATGAAGCTGCCATTTCATGAAGCTGTATCAGGCTGATGGCCTCCTTGTTTAACTCATTAATTGAACAGGCTTAAACTGCCACACGGAGAAGGCGATGGCACCCCACTCCAGTACTCTTGCCTGGAAAATCCCACTGACGGAGACTGGTGGGCTGCAGTCCATGGGGTTGCTAGGAGTCAGACACGACTTCACGTTCACTTTTCACTTTCATGCACTGGAGAAGGAAATGGCAACCCACTCCAGTGTTCTTGCCTGGAGAATCCCAGGGACGGGGAAGCCTGGTGGGCTGCCGTCTTTGGGGTCACACAGAGTCGGACACGACTGAAGTGACTTAGCAGCAGCAGCAGACTGCCACAAGTGGGATTAGAAACCTATAAAAACCCAGCTTTAAAAGAAATAGTTGTGGCCCCAGAACAGCCGCTTTTAGATTAATATGCCAGAGGCTGGCTTACTTTTTAATATTTACTGATTTACTTTTTGCGAGTGGATATTTTAGTTTGCAGTGCACCAGACTGTAGCTCCACTCAGTAGCAGCCCAGTGCCTGTTCCCATGACACAAAGCATGAGTTCTGTTCGGGTATATCTTGAGAGGCAGCTGGACAGTGTAGATGAGACCCTGCCCTGGGTCAGGTCTTAGCTCTGTCTTTTCCTAACGGTGTGAACTTAGGCCGGTGCTGACCCTCCCTGAGTCTTAGACATAACATGGAGATCACAGCACCTACCTCAGCGGTGCTGCGCAGGTTGGCAGCCACCCTGACTACTGATATCTATCATCTATCCACCTACCTGTCAATCACCAAGTCTACAGACCAGGCTACATTGTTTTGGCACAATCTGGGCAGGAAGCACAAATGCTTTCATTNCGGCCCTGGGTCAGGTCTTAGCTCTGTCTTTTCCTAACGGTGTGAACTTAGGCCGGTGCTGACCCTCCCTGAGTCTTAGATATAACATGGAGATCACAGCACCTACCTCAGCGGTGCTGTGCAGGTTGGCAGCCACCCTGACTATTGATATCTATCATCTATCCACCTACCTGTCAATCACCAAGTCTACAGACCAGGCTACATTGTTTTGGCACAACCTGGGCAGGAAGCACAAATGCTTTCATTGACGACACTGCATCTAAAAATGATTTGATTTGATGCTTTTCTCTCTTTCTCTTTTTAATTGAAGTATAGTTGGGAGTTCCGTGGTGGCTCAGATGGTGCAGTGTGGGAGACTTGAGTTTGATCCCTGAGTTGGGAAGATTCCCTGGAGGAGGGCATGGCAACCCACTCCAGTATTCTTACCTGGAGAATGTCATGGACAGAGGAGCCTGGTGGGCTACAGTCCATGGGGGTTGCAAACAGTCGAACGTGACTGAGTGACTAACACACACACACACACACACACAATTGATTTGCAATGTGTCAGCATCAGGCATACAGCTCAGTGATTCAGTGATAAATATATTGATACAAACATCTATTTTGTTGAGATTCTTTGCACTTATAGGTTATTATAAAATATTTAAGCANACACACACACACAGTTGATTTGCGATGTGTCAGCATCAGGCGTACAGCTCAGTGATTCAGTGATAAATATATTGATACAAACATCTATTTTGTTCAGATTCTTTGCACTTATAGGTTATTATAAAATATTTAAGCATAGTTCCTTGTGCTATACAGTACGTTCTTGTTGATTATCTGTTTTACATCTAGAAGTGTGTACACATTAATCCCAAACTCCTAATTTACCCCCACCCATTTCAACCTTCTCCTTTGGTAACTGTTTGTATTCTATGTCTATGAGCTTTTTTCGTTTTGTAAATAAGTTCATNGATACAAACATCTATTTTGTTGAGATTCTTTGCACTTATAGGTTATTATAAAATATTTAAGCATAGTTCCTTGTGCTATACAGTACATTCTTGTTGATCATCTGTTTTACATCTAGAAGTGTGTACACATTAATCCCAAACTCCTAATTTACCTCCACCCATTTCAACCTTCTCCTTTGGTAACTGTTTGTATTCTATGTCTATGAGCTTTTTTCGTTTTGTAAATAAGTTCATTTGTCTATTTTTAAAAAAAATTCCACATTTAAGCAATATCATATGATGTTCGTGTTTCTCTTTGATGACAAAAACTCAGCCTCTGTGCACTGGTGCCAAATAGAATCTCGGAGACAGAGTGTTAGGTGAAGTAGAGAAGAATAGCTTTGTTGTTTTCCCAGACAAAGGGGAACACAGCAGGCTTGTGCCCCTCTAAATCTTGCGTCCTACCTGGGAGGATTTGGTGACCAGTTTTGCAGCAATGGGTCAAGGCTGTTGATAAGATTAGGGTGTGTGCAGGACTTGCACTCCTTAATCTGACCTCAAACAATCCCTTGATGAGTTTCTCTAGTTCTTTACTCTGATTTCAGGTGCTCTTCTCTGGAACAAAGGATGCTACATCTTTCATTTGTTGCGGGGTTTAGATATGTGAAGACCTCAAAGATATCATTATGTGTATCCCTTGGGGTAGAGCCAGGACCGGCCCCAAGTCTACACTGTTGACTCCTGGTTGCTTCTCCCTTGTTTCTCTATACCTTCCTTCCCTGATGAGCAACTGTTGCGATCTGCCCTTCAGAACTCAGGGAAGGTCATGGAGGCTGGAATCTGTTTCCTACAAACAAGAAATGAAAGACACAGGAAGACTTCTGTGCCCAGGAGCCCCACAGGGTCCTGCTCAGTTTCATCTGTGTGACTCACTTCACCTTGATAATCTCTAGGTCCGTTCACGTTGCTGCAAATGGTGTTATTTCATTCTTTTTTATGGTTGAGTAATATTCCATTTATACATGGATCACATCTTTTTCTGTTCATGTGTTGATGGACATGTCGGTTGTTTCCATGTCCTGGGTATTGTAAATAATGCTGCAATGAACATTGGGGTGCGTGTATATTTCCAAATTATGCTTTTCTCTAGATATATGTCTGATGATGGTAGGATCATTCCGTAACCCTACTTTTAGTGTCTTAAGGAACTTTGATACTGTTCTCGGTAGTGGCTGCACCAGTTTACAATTTCCACCAATAGCAGGAGGGCTCCTTTTTCTCCACACGGTATCCAGCATTTATCATTTGTAGACTTTTTGATGTTGGTCTTTCTTACTGAGGGAGGTGATACCTCACTGTGATTTTATGCTTTTGTAGGATCCTATGCTTTTGTACGACTGTTTACTTCTCTAATTTGAGAACCTATTAGATTGACATAAATTTGAAAATCTAGTAGGACATAATAAAAACGGAGAACTGAGAAGAAATCATAAGGTATTCTTTTCTAGTCTTTGTGCTGTCCTACATAGAAATGATTTTTTAAGTGTTCAGTTTAATTGTATTAGACAATGGTGTGAATCAACCTACTGTTTTAAATGAGAGATTACAGCCCCCAGGCTATGGGTAGCCACTTGGGCACTCAGCCTGTTTCTTACTTATAAAAAGAAACTCTGAGCTTCCCTTTACTGTCCTGGGGAAGATTAATGAGACAATGTTTGTTCAGAGCCGGCTGGAGCAAATACTTTGAACAAAGCTTGTTTCATCCTTCTCGGAAGGCGTTCTTAAAGTTGTGTAAATAGAAACTATTTTGATTTAACCTGCTGCTTGGTTAGCAATGAGTGATGTTTCTGGCATGCCCAATGTAAACCACGGTGTGAAAATGAATTACCGTCCTGAAAGCCTTCCTTTCTGATAAGGACTTGATTGGGCCGATAACTACCACAGAGAAATTCCTCTCTCTTTTTTCTGGAGAACCAAATTTAACTCATGCACACTCAAGTTAATATGTCAAGTTAATCCTTTACATTTAAAAGTTTTCTATCTGTGATTTCAGACATGAAGTGGTAGACCAGAACTCCACAGCCATTCAGCCAGGAAAGCTGGAGATCTGGGACAAGAGTCTTCCTTTCTGACTGGGACCCTTCCTGCAGGTCTCACTCTCAGTGTCACCTCAGAGGAAGGATCTTCCTGACCTCAGCGAGTGTGTGTGCTGAGTGACCTCAGTTGTGTTTGACTCTTCTGCTGCCGTATGGACTGTAGCCCACCAGGCTCCTCTGTCCACGGGATTCTCCAGGCAGGAATACTGGACTGGGTTGCCATGCCCTACTCCACGGGATCTTCCCAACCCAGGGATCAAACCTTCATCTCTTATGTCTCCTGCATTGGCAGACAGGTTCTTTGCTCCTGGTGCCAGCTGGGAAGCCACCTGATCTCAGACAAGGCTATATTCCGAGCCAAGTGATCCAGGAAGGCTTCTGGCAGTGGGTGGTGAAAGAGTTGCTCAGGGTAGCTACAACAGCAGAAAGGAACTGTCACACATTTCCAGATCCCCTTGCTCCATCCCCGTTCCTCCCCTAACCAGTGAAAGTGCCACCAGCACGTTCTGAATATTAGTTCCTCTTCCTATAGGCAGATTCTTCAGCCTGGCTTTTTCCCCAGAGGCATGGCCCGTGCCCATCGACAGGCCACCCTCCCAGGGAGGTCTGACTTCGGTTACACTGTGACATCTTTCTTTGAGTTCCCATCATGTCAGATTTGGGGAAGCAAGGAGGCAGATCCGAACCCCAGCGCTTGGTCCAGTGCTCCATTCCTGGCTTCAAACGATACCCTCAGCTGTTATGCAGAAACAGCCATGATCCTGTTAACTTTACCCTTTATGAAGCTCTTACTTTTCTCTTGAGAATTAATGCAGATTTATATACAAACCAATGAAATTCATGTAGACTTAGCTGTTGTCTCCTAAGTAAGAGGTCCAGAGGTGGGGACTGGGCTGGAGGTGGTGGGTCAAGGCAGTGAGGTGAGCAAATTCTCATTCTAGGAACATCTTTGTGGCCACTGTGTAGAGAACAGGTGAAGAGGGGATGCCTGTTGCCATGAGGCCAGGTCAGAAGAGGGCTGTGAGGTAAGGGGACTGGAGATGCAAAGAGATGCTTTGCTGAGACCATGTTGAAAGTGAATTCTTAATTGTGAAAATCGGTGAGGAAAAAAGCCATCAATTGAGAAATAGCAGAGTACATTACATGTTAAAAAAAAAACAATGAAAGTGGTGATTAAAATAACCAAAACGGTTAAACGTGTGTGGAAATAAACAAAGACTGTCAAAGTGAGAAAAGCAAAGACTATTTCTAGCTGGCAAGGGAGTTGTCCCCTCTTGACTGTCTTTGTCTGACCCAACAGGTATAGAAGGACCACAAATCTGAAACCATTCCCCTCAGACTGGGACTTGAACCCACGGTGCTTGGACTCAAACCCAGCTGAAACCCACAGTCATCCAACTGAGATCACACACTTGGTCTCAGGACTTAATGAAGCTTGGTTTCTTGATGTCTCATCACAGAAAGAATTCAGTGAGAGGCAAAGTGATAGGTAAGAAGTGGATTTGTTTAGACAGAGACACACTCCACAAACAGAATATGGGACATCTCAGAAGGCAAGTGCAGCCTTGAAATATGGCATGATTAGCTTTTACCAGCTGAATAACTTCACAGGATAATGAATGCCTATGGTCTAGTCAAGGCTATGGCTTTTCCAGTAGTCATGTATGGATGTGAGAGTCGGACTATAAAGAAAGCTGAGCTCCAAAGAATTGATGCTTTTAAACTGTGGTGTTGGAGAAAACTCTTGAGAGTCTTTCGGACTGCAAGGAGATCCAACCAGCCCATCCTAAAGGAAATCAGTCCTGAATATTCATTGGAAAGACTGATGCTGAAGCTGAAACAGCTCCAACACTTTGGCCATCTTATGGGAAGAACTGACTCATTTGCAAAGACCCTGATGCTAAGAAAGTTTGAGGTCAGGAGGAGAAGGGGATGACAGAGGATGAAGTTGTCGGATGGNAAACAGCTCCAACACTTTGGCCATCTTATGGGAAGAACTGACTCATTTGCAAAGACCCTGATGCTAAGAAAGTTTGAGGTCAGGAGGAGAAGGGGATGACAGAGGATGAAGTTGTCGGATGGTATTGCCAACTCAATGGACATGAGCATGAGTAAACTCTGGAAGTTGATGATGGACAGGGAGGCCTGGTGTGCTGCAGTCCGTGGGATCTCAAANAAAGCAGAAACAGGGCCAGGAGGCACGATCAGCCCCTGTCAGCCCCTTCATGTCTCTGTCTTATCTCACTGAGGACAGAGCCTGAGCTTCAATCATTGGCTGTTGGATTCAATAAATTTCAGACCAACACATTCTTCTACCTAGTGAGCAAAAAGCCACAAAGCATTCATGTGATGTCAGTAAGCAAAGAAATGGAGACATACGGTGTGGGAACCGTGAGCAACAGGCTGTCCCTCATTGAACAGGATAATGCGAACAAGGCATGACTGCCAACGGGCTTGGGGCGGCTCTTGAAAAGAATCCCCTGGTCCCCGAGTTTTGAGTCACTGGATTACTAGGGTGGGCCGTGGACGCTCAGGCTTGGCTTCCTTTAGGAACAGGTTAACAGACTGGCCCTCAAGGGCAACCAGGGTGTAGCTGTTCTTAGAATCAGGGAATGNGAGTCACTGGATTACTAGGGTGGGCCGTGGACGCTCAGGCTTGGCTTCCTTTAGGAACAGGTTAACAGACTGGCCCTCAAGGGCAACCAGGGTGTAGCTGTTCTTAGAATCAGGGAATGAACTGAATAACGCTTTTGTTCTAGGAATTTATGTGAATTGGGTCTGGAGTAAGCACCACCTCACTCCATTCACTTCCCACTCTCTTCCTCTTCCCATCTGGGATCCTTAGGGACTGAGTTGAACCACACGCCTGATCAGGAAAAAAATCTGAAAAAGAAGTTACTAGTAAGCACACCGGTGGGCAGCATCTGTCTATGCTTCCTAGACTTCGATGCAAGCCTGAGGATAATAAATGCTATTAATGAATGCTAGCTGTTGTAAGTGTCTCCAAACCTCAGTGTCTTAACATCATAAAGATCTCTTTTCCCTCCTCCACAGTCAGATACCACCTGGGAAGCTCTCCTGGGAGCTGTCCTCCAAGTGGGAGCCCAGGGATCCAGTCTCCTTACATCCTCTGAAGCCATCATCTTCACACATGACCTCCAGGGTCATGATGGAAAAGGAGTGTGCATCAGAGAGCACGCAGGGAGTGTTATGGCCAAGCCCACAGGTAACTAACTCCCAGAACTTCTGCCCACCTTCCGCTGGCCAGAACCCAGTAGAATGGCCAACCTGACTTCAAGGGTGGCTGGGAAATGTGTCCTCCTGAGGACAAGGACTCTGACCGTCTCGCCTTGTCCACTTGCACTACACAGCATGTCTGCACAAACCAGACATCGCTTATGGCCACATCTGAATGTTTGACTAATATGACAGCTCATCCCGATACTCACAGATGTCTGGGGACAAGGGAACCAAATCTCGTCCACTTGGCCAGACCACGGACTGGTGATGGTATTGTATCAACACAGCAAAAATGTTCCTGCAACTCCCGACAACCCGTCCAGCCTGTGCACACAACCTAGAGGTAAGTTTCTATAAATACTAATGCCTGGTCAAAGACCCAAGTAGACGTTTCTCTAAAGAAGACATACGGATAGCCAACAGACACACAAAAAGATGCTCAACACCGTTAATTATCAGAGAATTGCAAATCAAAAGTTCCATGGGGTATCACCTCACGCTGGTCAGAGTGGCCATCATTCAAAAGCTGACAAACAATAAATGCCGGAGAAGGTGTGGAGAAAAGGGAAGCCTCCTCCACTGCTGGTGGAAATGGCAATTAGTGCAGTCTTTATGGAAAACAGAACTGAAAATAGAACTACGATCCAATAATCTCACTCTCAGGCATATACCTGAACAAGATTCACTGCAGCACAATTTAAAGTAGCCAAGGTATGAAGGCAATCTGAATGTCCATTGACAGAGGAATGGGTAAAGAAGATGTGGTGCATATGTACAATGGAGGGTTTCCCAGATGCCACTAATGGTAAAGAACGAGCATGCCAATGCAGGAGACGTAAGATACCTGGGTTCAATCCCTGGGGCAGGAAGATCCCCTGGAGAGGGACATGGCAACGCACTCCAGCATTCTTGCCTGGAGAATCCCATGGACAGAGAAATCTGGTACGCTGCAGTCCATAGAGTCACAAAGAGTCAGACATGCATATCCTAAGGATATGTGAGTTAGGATGGATATACAGTGGAATATTACAAATACAATGGAGTATTATTCAGCCATAAAAAGAATAAAATAATGCCATTTGCAGCAACATGGATGGACCCAGAGATTATCATACTAAGTGAGGTAAGTCAGAAAAAGAAACACACCTCAGTGCAACTGAGTCACATTTGTTCTTTTTATGGCTGAGTAATATTCCACTGTGTATATGTACCACAGCTTCTTTATCCACTCATGGGAAGGAAAATACATATATATATATATATATATATATATACACACACATATATATATCAGCCATGAAACAAATATATAGCTGATTCTATTGTTGTACAGCAGAAACCAACACAACTTTGTAAAAAAAATTATCCTCTAATTAAAAATAAAAAAACAATATGTGGTATCACTTATATGTGAAATCTAAAATATGATACAAATAAACTTGTATACAAAACAAAAACACGCTCACAGACATAGAAAGCAAACCTATGGTTACTGAAATGGAAGGAAGGGATGATAACTTGGGAGCCTGGGACTGGCGCATTACACGTGACCATAGATGAAATACATAACCAACGAGGCCCTACTGTATAAAACAGGGAACTGTATTCAATACCCTGTAATAAGATGCGATGGAAAAGAATCTGAAAAAGAATATCCATACCTAGGAGTTGGGACTTTGTTTTGTCTTTCTTTCCTTACAGTTTAACTAAGAATCAAGTTCCAGGTCATTTGATTTCATGGCAAAGGAAACAAAAGTGGGCCTTTTCTACCTTAAACCTCAGTCAGCCAGTGTGACCACACCTCTATGAGGTCAGCAAGACTGCCAGGCCCTGAAGGCACCAACCCTCCCTCCCGTGTCCACTGGCTGGGCGGGGAGGGGATTGCCCAAGATGACCTGTGGGCAGCTTTCCAGGCTGTTTCACCCCTGGCCCTCCCATCTCAGTCCTCACCCCCCTACACAGCAGTCACAGTTTCCTTCACGGAGCGGGGGAGGCTCCAAAGGCAGCAATCTTTGCCACACGCTCCTGCGAGAAAGGGAACCTGCTTTGCAGAGTCCGATAGCATTTTTTTTTAACCACATAAAGGGTAGTATGGTAAAAATCCACACTTTTCTCCCTCTCTAATTCCTTCAGCGTTTTAAAAGCTTTACTGCATCGTTCACATTCAGCGAGGGAATGAATGCATGTGAAAATGCTTCCTAGCACCATGCCTGACACGCAAAAAATGTGAATTGCTCTATTTATAAATGACCTTTTCTGTCTGGTTTTAGTTGTCTTGATAGTCTCACTGAGACTGTTCCTCTCCCCACTGAAACGGGAATTCCGGTATCAGTGTCCCGATCTCGAGCTCTTGCTGTGAGAGGAGAAGAGGCGGGTCTCTTCCCAGAAAGGACTGTGGTCCTATGGCTGCTTTGACTTCAGAATCCTGCTGGCAACCTACCTTCTTCCCCACGACGTCAGCACAACTGACCCCCAAATTCCCAATGACTTATTCCCAATATCTCCTGCCTAGTGCTCCCTGAAATAACATTCTGAGGCAGTCTGTGTCCCGGAGGCTTCTGGAACGTTCTTCAAGTAAATGAACGAATAGCATGAGAATGTAAGAACTTAACCAGGACAGGGGCTAGCGGATGCTCATCTCTGCTGTATGCTGTTCACACCACTGCTTCGGTGGCACAAGGCAAAAGATCCTCTCTGCCATTCCTTTGCCATCACAGCCCGCTGAAGATTCACCTACTGGGGAAAAACAGATGGAAGCCAAGATGCCTTTGAACTTAACCGTTCCATGAGTTTTCTTAACATTTTGGGCTGGGACATCTGTCTTTGCTTAAAAGCACATCTATTTATATCAACAACCGTTTACATTGAGTCCCGGGAGGCTGATTCACACAGATGTTGTATAATGTGGCTTTTTAAATACAATTCACTTTGAAAAAATGTGGCACTCATCCCTACTCCACTCCTTCCCCCACTCAAGTTGAAGCCTAGAAATCTACAAACCTTAGACTTCTGGGTAGGCAGCATACAGCATACGTCCTTTTGGACGTAACACGTGACTCGGGTTATTGCGTGATGGATGAACAGATGAATCAGCTTTGTATGAGGAGGCCTGGAGGACAGTGCTTCTGGGGGAGCTGGCTTGCTTAGAAGACTGGGAACGGGGTGACTCATTCAAACAGAGACTAGCGCGGAGGCTGGGAGCCGCACACCCAGCGATGTTTACATAGCCACTGCCTTGGCATTGAGCACGGGGCCTGGGCAGCTTGGAAGTGGGTGGGAAAGGCTGAGGCTGGCATTTCAGAGGGCAGCGATGCCAACAAGGCAGAGGCTGATGGGGGTCTGGAGGAGAGACCCAGGGTGAAACCACACTCCGCGCATCTGCAAGCTGTGCTCAGGCAGGGAGATTTCTTA
>SJYW01022210.1:19693-47632 GCA_006410735.1 Raphicerus campestris | reverse complement strand
TCCCACCCCATCCCACGCCTCTAGGTTGTCACAGAGCCCCAGTTTAAGTTCCCTGAGTCACACAGCAAATTCCCACTGGCTCTCTGTTTTACATATGGTAGTGTATATGCCCAACCCACTCCAGTGTTCTTGCCTAGAGAATCCCAGGGACGGGGGAGCCTGGTGGGCTGCCATCTATGGGGTCGCACAGAATCGGACACGACTGAAGTGACTTAGCAGCAGCAGCAGCAGTGTATATTCCAACAGTATTTTGCAGGGTCTTTGCTGTCAACCAGCGGAACAGGCAGTCAGCAGCCGGACACTGAAGATGATTTTTCCTTGTTCTGTGTTCTGGAAAAGACGCTGGTGAAAATGTCAGATCCTCCGCAGATGCTGAATGTACAACGCTGACTCTGGCAGGCGGAGGGGAGCTGAGTCATCTCACCGGGTGTTTGTTTTGGTGGCTCCTGATTGGCTGCTGCGCTGGGGGGCTCCGCCCACGGGGAGTGATGCTGCGTGAGGTGAGGGTTCATAGCGCGGAGATCAAGTTTCTAGGACAAATAGGATCTTTGCAGGTGAGCTCTCCAAGGAGGTGAACCTAAAGGCCAGCCAGAGGAGATCTTGTGCTGGCCAAATCACCGTTTTCATTCTTCGGTTTCCTCACTTCTAATATGTAAAAAGAAAAAAGCAACACCAGGATCCTGGAAGTATTCTGAAATCAGATGAGATTTAGATGGATAAAGTTNGCTGGCCAAATCACCGTTTTCATTCTTCGGTTTCCTCACTTCTAATATGTAAAAAAAAAAAAAGCAACACCAGGATCCTGGAAGAATTCTGAAATCAGATGAGATTTAGATGGATAAAGTTTTGTGAGTGTGTTGTTAGCCGTAAAAAGCCGATTTCTAGGGAAGAGCTGATGAAGAGCGATTGCACTTTGTACACAAAGTGAATTTTTTAAAAATTTAAGATTAGTGCTTGTTTAATGATAATATCATATTGCCATGTTTGAAGACACTGTTTTGGAAGAAGACATCTGGGCATTCAAATCCAGAGAAAATCAGAACCAGCACATTCCAACCTAGTGCCTCAAGGAAACAAAGCTTCCATGAACTTGACAGCTGAGGACTGAACTCTTGAGGCTGATACTAGACTGTATCCTAAATGACTCTCATGAACAACGCTCTCACCATCATAGTTACCAGAAAGGTAACTTTTGATACATTCAAGTTTGAGATACAACCACCATCCCATTGCCAACCCCCATGCAATGAACTAGATTCCAGTCCCTGTTAATCATTTGTACATACGGGTGTATATTTGGATGTGATGTATCTGCAATTAGGCTTAATTAAAACCACCCACTTCGGGCATGCTGAAAGACCAGCATTTAAAAATAGGAGCTGAATAATTAGGGTCGTTAATAGGAACTGATTATTTAGTTTATGAGAGCTTAAATGTAAATAAGGATCAGCAGGCTTCTCATTTCTGATGGAAGCAGAGAGCAAACCAAAGCCACTTGGGAAGGAATCTCTTGTGATACGCTCAAGGATCTTTCTTGTCCTGCATTTTACTCCACAACATCTTCATCAGGTTTTGGAAAGTTGAAACTGCACCCTGTGAAGTAAGAGGAAAATCCCTCTTTCTGGGGCCGAAGGAGGCCAGCCAGGTGGGGGCTGGAGTCAGGCTCCCCTGACCCCTGGATGGAGCCTTCGAGCTGGGTCTGCGCTGCACCGCCCCAGGCGGCAGCCCTCATCCTTGCAGAGGCCTTGAGGAACGAATTCTCCAGAGTCTCTGGTACTGCGGTTTCGGCATGGATGTCTCTAAGGCTACTCTGAACCTGTTGATGAAACTCCTAGCTCACCCACAGTCTATTACACCCTGCCCTAAAGTAAACAGTTTATGTAGGCGATGTTGCGGCTGTCTGAGACGTGCACATTCTTTTGCCTCGCTGGTGGGCACCAGGAGCTTCAGACGGCTTACAAGACAATGGGGACTTGGAAAGTGGGTGTGAGGCAAGGAGATACTCAGCCTGTACCAGCACCCAGGGTGACCTCAGGAGTACAAAATCCACAGCAGAGCCTGGGTGGGAGGGGGGTGGAGTGGTGACACGCTGAACTCATGCAGGGCACCAGAGGCTCACACTGGCTGGCTGGTACCCAGGGGGAAAGGGAAGATTTCTTTTTTTCCCCTTGGCTTTGTGGGCTTTATTCACAGAAATCCAGAATAAGTGGTGTGTGTGTGTGTGTGTGTGTGTGTGTGTGCTGTTAAACAATCAACCACAGATGAGGCCAAGTTTTTCTTCCTTCCCTTTACTATGGAAATAAGTTTAAACCTTGTTCTCCAGGCTTGGAGTATAGTTTCAAACTATGAGTAGGTTTATTGTGAGAGACCCAGATCAGCCTCATGAGACTCGGCCCTTCCCTCCAGTGTCTGAAGTCATGTCTGGCTTGCCTAGCAGTCCTGTTCTATGTTTTGGGTACCACCGTTTAACCTTACTTCATAGTTTTTCAAGGGAGTATATCTCATTCACAATTTTCATTCCAGCATTTTTGGGTGGAGGGGGAGTTCAGTAGTTGAGATTGGTTTTAAATTCACAAGAAAATTACATTGTTTCTGATGTGTTTTGAAATGAACATGTTTTTGATGTGTTTATGAATTTGGTTGAGTAGGATTTTGTACCCATTATAACACAAAAGGCAATCTCTTTAAAAAACTGTAACACAGGGCATGTCAGTCTCATGAGTTCTGACATTCTAGGCTGGGTCATTTTTCAATGTTGGCGGCTGCTGTGTAGTCTGTAGAGTATTGAACAGCATCCCTGGCCTCCACCCATTAATACCAGGAGCGCTGTCCCCCACCCCCACCCCAGGGCGACAATCAAAGCTGTTTCCCGGGCTGCCCTTGTGGCTCAGGGGTAAAGAATCCACCTGCCAATGCTGCCAATGCAGGAGTCACAGGTTCAGTCCCTGGTCGGAGAAGATCCCACATGCCTCAGAGCAACTAAGCCTGTGCACCACTATTGAGCCTGAGCCCCAGAGCCCAGATGCTGCGGCTACTGAGCCCACGTGTCCTGGAGCCTGTGCTGCAAGAGAGGCCACGACAGTGAGANGAGTCACAGGTTCAGTCCCTGGTCGGGGAAGATCCCACATGCCTCAGAGCAACTAAGCCTGTGCACCACTATTGAGCCTGAGCCCCAGAGCCCAGAAGCTGCGGCCACTGAGCCCACGTGTCCTGGAGCCTGTGCTGCAAGAGAGGCCACAGCAGTGAGGAGCTGGCCCAGCCAACTGGAGAGTAGCCCCACCCCCAACCACAGCTGGAGGAGAGCCAGCCCAGCACCATCAAACCTAAATAACAAATCTTCAAAGTCCTTTCCAGGCACTGCCACATGTCCCCTGAGGACCGGGGGGCAAAACACCCTAACTGAGAACCTAATATAATGTGGTTTATCAGGGTGAGTGAAGTCGTTCAGTCCTGTCCAACTCTTTGCAACCCATGGACTATAGCCTCCCGGTCCTCCGTCCATGGGATTTTCCAGGCAACAGTACTGGAGTGGGCTGCCATTTCGTTCTCCAGGGGATTTATCAGGGTACGAAAATTCATTCCTCACTTCTCAATGTCTAAACTATCTTGAACTTTGTTTTTCTGTGGTTCTCAAGGAATTATTGAGTCTCAAGATCGTTCATCTTCTTCAAGAAGATAAAGCCTTCTACTTCCTTAAAGACTTTTTTGGGGGCCCTGTGTTTCTGTGCTTTTGCAATGTACTCTCCAAGTTTTTAAGATTTAGGGATGAAATTGTACATAAACCGTCCTTGCACTATGTAAGTTAGGCNTCCTTGGCCTGTGGATGGCTCTTTTCTCCCTGTGTCCACCCATGGTCTTCTATCCTCTGTGTGGATCTCAGTCCCTAAGCTCTTCTTTTAAGGACACCAGTCATCTTGAATCAGGATCCACCCTGATGGCCACATTCTAACTTTTTCACATCTTTAATATAAACCCTATCTCCAAATAAGGTCCTGTTCTAAGATACCAGGGCTTCCATGGTGGCTCAGATGGTGAAGAATATGCCTGCCATGCAGGAGACCCAGGTTCGATCACTGGGTCAGGAAGATCCCCCCGTGAAGGGAATGGCAACCACTCCAGGATTCTTGCCTGGGAAATTCCAGGGACAGAGAAGTCTGGTGGGCTATAGTTCATGGGTCACAAGGATTTAGACATGACTGAGTGACCAGAACACACTGAGATAGCGGGGGCTGGGATTTCAGTGCATGAATTTGGGGAGATACATTTTAGGCCGTAGCAGCTGGACAGACACCTTTCAGACATACAGTTTCCCCACCTCTAACATATACAGAATAACAGGGCCAAGCTCCCAGAGGTACTGGGGAATCAGCTGGATAAAGTGTCTAAGAGGACACTGTTCAGGGTTCAAGCAACAAACACACCTCAATAATTCTTTCTGCAGGTCAAGGACCCATGTTTATGTGATGTTTAATCTTAGCAAAGACAAGTTGCTAGAACCGTTCCTTTCTTGTCATCAGAAACCACATTCGCAGGGTTTTATCTTAAAATGTTTTTCCATCACGTCATCTCATGGTTTGTTGCTTTGATATGATAGAGACCCGTCACTGGGATGGGCAGTTTTTCTTTGTCATTGGCTGGGGACTGAGTGGNAGGACCCATGTTTATGTGATGTTTAATCTTAGCAAAGACAAGTTGCTAGAACCATTCCTTTCTTGTCATCAGAAACCACATTCACAGGGTTTTATCTTAAAATGTTTTTCCATCACGTCATCTCATGGTTTGTTGCTTTGATATGATAGAGACCCGTCATTGGGATGGGCAGTTTTTCTTTGTCATTGGCTGGGGACTGAGTGCGTCCAGCACAGGGTAAGAAGATGAAGTTTGTCCCTACAGGTCTTCTCATTACCCACCTAAGAGCCTTTAGCTCCAAAAACATGGGCTCTTTCTTTGGTATAAGCAGAAGCACAAATGAAGGTTTGAGGCTTTTTTGCAGTTTGGAAATAAGGCTCTTATTTATGTTTTTGCCAAACTTGGCATCTTACTATGGATGGTGAAGGGGCCCCTTTCTTCTCAGAAGTGAGGCATCTTTGCTGTCTGGCCTCCAGGGCCTCCCATGGAACACGATGTTTAATGATGAGTTATAGGAGTCAGAAGCTTTTGTGGGACTGTGTGGGTGGAAATCGCCTTCTAATGAGAATAGAGTCCGAGTTTGTTGGCATCGCTGTGGGAACTGTTTACATGCAAACCTGAAACCCAACTAAACTGACAGAGTGAAACCTTCCAAGCCCTAAAATGTCATTTTACAGCATCCAGCAAATACCAGATAAACACGAACAGCTGTGGGAAAGCCCCAGAGACTACCAGCCAGGCAGACGGAGGCTCCCAGACGGTACGTGTCATGTGTTGTGGGGAGAGTGCTCCAGAAGATTCCAGAAACTTCCAGAAATTGCTAGTGGGTCAGGTTAAATGAACGGAAAAGTCCTGGAAAGATTTTCTTTGGTTTAACAAAATTATATCAGTCATGACTAAGTGCTGTGTTAGGCCTCGTGGGCATTCAAACGTGAGACAGATATTGTTACTGTTGTCAAGGGGTTGCCAACACGTGTGTGTGTGTGTGCGCGTGCTTGTGTGTCTGTGTGTAGCATCGAGGACAAAGCACCATCAAATTGGCCCTTCTGATCATAAAACAGGGCAAGATGAAATGTATAATTCTGCTAAACGTAATACTTCCCACCCCTTCCTCCTGGTCAGTCCTTATCGGGAGAGATTTACTTTGCCCTGTTTTACTTTTCTGCAGAGCATATGAAACACGATGTTACCTTACGCATTCATTTGTTTACCGTATTGGGTATCTCCTTCCCTCCCCAGGCTGTTAATTGCACCAGGGCATGTACCTTCCTTTATTCCTACCACTTGAAACTATGCCCAGCATATTTCGGCGCCAAAAATAAGTGTTGAGTGAACAAATGCAAATCAGAAGGGCAAGCACAAGGTGAGAGGGAAGAATTGACTCCCCCTGAAGTCAGGGGACACAAATTTCGAGAGTCTTATGCCTGCAAAAGTAGGGAAACTAAGGTTTCTAGTTCCACTAAATGGTGGGAAGCCTGGGCTAGGAAACTGAAACGGTGCAATCTTTGTGACCCTGTAGCAGACAGAAGCGTGTATCATCCAAAGATGGTTCCCAACTCTTTCTTGGGTCAGTGACACAAGCACACAAAAATGTATGTTTGTTCATTCACTAAGTTCGGTCCAACTCATTGCAACCCGTGGATGGCAGTATGCCAGGCTTCCTTGTCTTCCACTATCTCCCAGAGTCTGCTCCAAAGAAGAAATGAAACTAGTGCCTAGTTTATGAGAAATAGTCCCACTAGCAATTGAGGAATTGGAAACTTAAGGAAAAAACCCATTTTCAACCTATGAAATTCACAAGAAACACATACAATGAAATGCGATTCCTCTGGACTACCAAGGAGAGGACAGACGAAATATCCAAAGTCAGATAAATCAATGTTGGTTGCTTTCTGATTGTGGAATTATTGGGACTATTTCTCTTTGTTTAGCCTTTAACAATTGTTTCATTTTATAGGTGCATGCACATATTCACGAACACATACAGCTTATCACTGCCTTACAGGAATTCTGATTTGGGCTCTGGCAGGGCTGAAGGTCTGTTCCCCACACAGGGGGTCATAAATGCTGTATAGGAATTATGCTTTACGGGCACAAAAACATCAGAAACCTTGACAACTTCAATCTCCTCCAAAGAAATGTGGTTGGGGAAGGCAATGAAAGAATAAGACAGAAGATTTCTGTGGCCTGTAGAATCTGTCATTATTTTGTGGGATCTCTTGGAACTTGTGCTTCTTAAATGTGTTCATGTATTTGTCAGAACATTCATGAAGAGAGATGTTATCACACCATGAAGAAAGACATCACAAGGGTGCTTCCTGACAGTAACCCGGGCCTTAGGGAAAGCAGCGTGATGCCTGTAAAACCAGATAAAATGGTTAAAGGAGATCAGATCATAACAACAAAGCAGCAGAAGGCCGGCAGGGGGCAGGGAGGATGGTGCGCAGTGCTCACATTTCTGGACATTTGGGAAAATCCATTTTCAGATTGGTCCCCCATTTGAAAGTAATTTTTTTTTTTGGCCAAAAGGGTGGACTCAACCACCTCCCTCCTGTTACTGACCTGTGAGAGAGATGAGGCTCAGAAGTCATCAACTGAAGGACAAGCCCTTTCTCTTATTTGCTATTGAAAAGAACAGTTTTGTGAATGGAACTGATGAAGACTTTGTCTTTGGAGTGAATTGCAAGCAATTACAACAGCACAATCTAAAAAAAGTCTATTAATAGTCAAGGTCCTAAAATAGAAATGTGACCAACGGCATGCAGAGCAGAACGTGGAGGAAACAGTAAAGCCAAAAAATATAGAAACAGAGATCCCTATCACCTCGCAAAAAGCAGAATCTCACTTGGGCCAATTCTAGAACATTCTCACAATCTCACTAATGAAGAGTTCTTGTGCGTTCCTTAGAAAGCAGAGACTGGCAGGGTCTGCTTGAGTCCAACAGCACAGCTTCACAGTTTTTGTATGTACTTATCTTCAAGTTGATGAACATAAAATGGACATACTTCTTACTTCATAACATGGATTCTGTCACTGACACATTATTTTGCCACTAAAACAAGCATGCTTGCACACACACAGGGCTTAAGTTTAAGATAGGAATTTTTATCTTTTAACAGTTGGCTAGGTAATTTGGGAAAGTCAGAAATTCTGGTGAAAATAATTTAAGAATTTTTCTTCCATTAACAGAGGAATGGATAAAGAAAACATGATACATACACACAATGGAATATTACTCAGCCATGAAAAAGAATGAGATAATGTCATTTGCAGGAGCATGGAAGAACCTAGATATTATTGCACTGAGTAAAGTACATCAGACAGAGAGGACAAATATCATTTGTATTGCTTGTATGTGGAATCTTAAAAAAAATGGTACAAATGAACTTAACTACAAAACAGAAATAAGAGTCAGAGATGTAGAAAACAATCTTAGGGTTGCTAGATGGGAGGAGGGATAAACTGGAAGACTAGGATTAACATACACACACTGCTGCTGCTGCTGCTAAGTCGGTCCAGTCGTGTCCGACTCTGTGCAACCCCATAGATGGCAGCCCACCAGGCTCCCCCGTCCCTGGGATTCTCCAGGCAAGAACACGGGAGTGGGCTGCCATTTCCTTCTCCAGTGCATGAAAGTGAAGTTGCTCAGTTGTGTCTAATGCATCTGAAAAAAAATTTTTTCTTGAGAGCATAAAGAAGCCAATAACTAAACAAAAACAAAAGCCAACAACTTAAAAAAAAAAAAGTAAAGACTTACCCAGTCAGGATGCAAAGGAGGACAAAATTCGAAAATAGATAATCTGGATCTTAAGCTGCTTTTTCTTCTGATTCCTGTAAAGGCAGCAGAAAGGAGGAGAGGCTGAGCTTTATGGGGATGAAACTGAAAGCCAGGATTTGTCAAGAAGGGAAGGGAAATATTAAAGATAAGAGCAGGAATGAATGAATCATAGCTCTATGTAACAAGCACTTCATAGAGCTAATTAACAAAGCAAAATAAAGTCAATTTCCTTAGAAAGATTTATGAAATTGATAAATCTCTAGCAAGACAGATTAAGCAGGAAGAAAAGACAGAAGACACAAATAATCAGCACGAAGAATCAGAAGCAAGATAAAATTGTAATTTCTATGGTAAGTGGATATAATGGCTACCTTTGTTGCAAAACATTTAAAGCATTAAGATAATTGGCAAATTCCTAGAAAAAAATGCAGCCTACCAAAGTAATGGACTTCCCTAGTAACTCAGATGGTAAAGCATCCATTTGCAACACAGGAGACTAGGGTCTGATCCCTGGGTTGAGAAGACCCCTTAGAGAAAGAAATGGCAACCCATTCCAGTATTCTTGCCTGGAGAATTTCATGGACAAAGGAGCTTGACAGGCTGCAGTCCATGGGGTCACAAAGAGTCAGACACGATTGAGCAACTAACACACACACCCCAAAGTAATATGTGAAGGAAAAATTAGAATAGTTCCACAGCTGTTACGACAATCGAGTCCAGAATTTAACACTGGCTGTTAAACCCTACCCCACCCCCCGCCAACCACAAACAGACAAATCCTTGGGATCAGAGGGAGCCTCACTAGCTAGGGGGCAAATCTAGCAAATATTTCAGGGAGGAATGTCACTAAAATTATACAAACTGTTCCACAGAGTAGAAAAAGGAGCCGCTTCGCAACCACTCATAAGAGCATATCTCTGATACAAAAACCTGACAAAGACATCACAGGAAAGAAAAAGTACAGGCCAGTCTTATGAATGCAACATAGATGCAAAAGTATGAAACCAAATCTTAACAGATGAAATCCAATAACATAGAAAAATAGCACACAATGACCAACCAAGTTGAGTTTAATCCCCAAATACAAGATGGGAAACATTTGGGGGAAAAAAATCATTGAAAATTTACCGTATTAACAGAATGAAGGAGAAAATAATAAGGTCTTCTCTGTAGATGCAGGGAAAGCAGTCTATAAAATTCAACATCCATGCATGAGAAAAAGTCTTAGCATATCAGGAATGGGTAGGAATTGGCTTGATATGTCAATTGGTATCTACAGGAAACCTATAAAGAAATAGCATCCATTATGGTACAGTGTTGAAATCAGCAAAAAGCAAGAACATTGTTACTTCTATTCTCCACTGCACTGGAGATCTTAGCCAGTGCAGGAAGACAAGAAAAAGAAATAAAAATAAGTGTGGTAAGGCAAGAAACAGAAATACAGATATAAGGTTTGCAAAGGAATAAATAAAATGGTCAGTATTCCCAAATGATTTAATTATGTATATAGAGGACAAAAGTGAGTTAGGATTCAGGTTAATTAGTCATATTAATAAGAAAGATTAGTGAGGCTCTTTGTTATGGGGTGTATATACAAAACTCAAGTTACTCAATAGAAAAGGACAAGACCTGAAGATGCTTGACCAGGAAGGGTATTCAAATGATCTATAAATATAGGGAAAGATGCTCAACTTCATTAAGAATAGAAAAAAATGCAAATTAAAAACACAGAGAGATTCTACAACACATTCGCCAGAGTAGCTAACATTAAAGGAAGTGTCCACCATGAGGAGCGGTGAGGTGGGGAGCAAGGGAAACTCTCGTACACTGCAGTGCTAATAAATAACTGGCGGAAACGGCTTGGTGTGGGCTACTCAAGAGAACATGTGCACGCCTTCCTTCCTAGTAGGTGAACTCCTAGGTAGATAGATGCACAGAAGAAAAGCATGTCTGAGTTTACCAAGGGGCTTCCCCAGTGGCTCAGCTGGTAGAGTCCACCTGCCATGCAGAAGACACAGGAGATGTGGGCTCAATCCCTGGGCTGGGAATCCCTGGATGAAGAAATTGGCAGCCCACCCCAGTAGTCTTGCCTGAAAAATCCTATGGACAGAGGAGCCTGGAGGGTATTTCCCAAGAGACTTAACAAGAATCTTCACAGCAGCATAGTTCATGGCATCTTTATACTGGAAGCAACCTACCTGTCTATCAACAATAGTGTAGGGCCCTAAATGGGAAACCTCGGAGGAAAAAAAAGGGACTAGCTTGACAGTTGGAGACAGTTGGAGACAGTTGAAAACTAAGATGGTGCCTGGCAGAAGTGATAGGTGCAGGGTCTGTGTTTGTCAGTTTTTCATTGGCTCTCTTGATTTCCATGCAGGTGAGGATTTGACCTTTAACATGATTGGTGCAACTGATGGCACATAATGATTTGACCATTAATGTGATTGGTGCAACTATGGAAAGTCCCTCCTAAACCACCCCCTGCTTGCCTATATAAGCTGGGAGTTTGCAGCAATAAAGTGGAACTGCTTTGACGGAACCCCTGTCGTGTCTGATTGTCTCTCGCGCCGAGGGGCTGGGTTGGCGGACAGCAGGCTCACCTCTCCTCGGGACCCCTCGGCTTTGCTGATGGAAGTTCCACTGCCTCTACTCATTCTGCGGAGCGCCCCCCAGCACAATAGAATCGACATGAAAATGTTTTCTTATAATAAACTGCTCTACAGCAGTAAAAATAATTGAACTCTAGTCACATGAACATGAATGGCTCTCAAATATAGTAATAAGCAAAAGAAGCCAGATACTCAAGAAAATCCATGGTAGAACTGCATTGACACAGAGTTTTTAAAAAACAGGCAGAAGTTAATGGTGTTAAAGGAGCCCTGCTTAGGAGGTAAAACTACAGAAGAGCAAGAAAATGTTTAGCGAGAGTCAGGAAAGTGGTTTCCCTGGTGGCTCAGAAGGTAAGGAGTCTGCCTGCAACGTGGGAGACCCTGGTTTGATCCCTGGCTTGGGAAGATCCTCTGGAGAAGGGCATGCCTCCCACTCCAGTGTTCTGGCCTGGAAAGTGCCACAGAGAGAGGAGTCTGGTGGGCTACAGTCCATGGGATCACAAACAGTCAGACATGACTGAGTAGCTGACGCAGACAGGAAAGCGTAACTTTTGTCTTTGGAGGTGGGAAGGGTATAGAGCCAGGGGGGTACACTAGGGGTCCCAGGTGCTCCCAATGTTCTTTTTCTTGACCTGCAGCACACCTCTGTGTGTGTGTGTGTGTGTGTGTGTGTGTGTGTGTGTGTGNGTATTCCCAAATGATTTAATTATGTATATAGAGGACAAAAGTGAGTTAGGATTCAGGTTAATTAGTCATATTAATAAGAAAGATTAGTGAGGCTCTTTGTTATGGGGTGTATATACAAAACTCAAGTTACTCAATAGAAAAGGACAAGACCTGAAGATGCTTGACCAGGAAGGGTATTCAAATGATCTATAAATATAGGGAAAGATGCTCAACTTCATTAAGAATAGAAAAAAATGCAAATTAAAAACACAGAGAGATTCTACAACACATTCGCCAGAGTAGCTAACATTAAAGGAAGTGTCCACCATGAGGAGCGGTGAGGTGGGGAGCAAGGGAAACTCTCGTACACTGCAGTGCTAATAAATAACTGGCGGAAACGGCTTGGTGTGGGCTACTCAAGAGAACATGTGCACGCCTTCCTTCCTAGTAGGTGAACTCCTAGGTAGATAGATGCACAGAAGAAAAGCATGTCTGAGTTTACCAAGGGGCTTCCCCAGTGGCTCAGCTGGTAGAGTCCACCTGCCATGCAGAAGACACAGGAGATGTGGGCTCAATCCCTGGGCTGGGAATCCCTGGATGAAGAAATTGGCAGCCCACCCCAGTAGTCTTGCCTGAAAAATCCTATGGACAGAGGAGCCTGGAGGGTATTTCCCAAGAGACTTAACAAGAATCTTCACAGCAGCATAGTTCATGGCATCTTTATACTGGAAGCAACCTACCTGTCTATCAACAATAGTGTAGGGCCCTAAATGGGAAACCTCGGAGGGAAAAAAAGGGACTAGCTTGACAGTTGGAGACAGTTGGAAACAGTTGAAAACTAAGATGGTGCCTGGCAGAAGTGATAGGTGCAGGGTCTGTGTTTGTCTGTTTTTCATTGGCTCTCTTGATTTCCATGCACGTGAGGATTTGACCTTTAACATGATTGGTGCAACTGATGGCACATAATGATTTGACCATTAATGTGATTGGTGCAACTATGGAAAGTCCCTCCTAAACCACCCCCCCTGCTTGCCTATATAAGCTGGGAGTTTGCAGCAATAAAGTGGAACTGCTTTGACGGAACCCCTGTCGTGTCTGATTGTCTCTCGCGCCAAGGGGCTGGGTTGGCGGACAGCAGGCTCACCTCTCCTCGGGACCCCTCGGCTTTGCTGATGGAAGTTCCACTGCCTCTACTCTTTCTGCGGAGCGCCCCCCAGCACAATAGAATCGACATGAAAATGTTTTCTTATAATAAACTGCTCTACAGCAGTAAAAATAATTGAACTCTAGTCACATGAACATGAATGGCTCTCAAATATAGTAATAAGCAAAAGAAGCCAGATACTCAAGAAAATCCATGGTAGAACTGCATTGACACAGAGTTTTTAAAAAACAGGCAGAAGTTAATGGTGTTAAAGGAGCCCTGCTTAGGAGGTAAAACTACAGAAGAGCAAGAAAATGTTTAGCGAGAGTCAGGAAAGTGGTTTCCCTGGTGGCTCAGAAGGTAAGGAGTCTGCCTGCAACGTGGGAGACCCTGGTTTGATCCCTGGCTTGGGAAGATCCTCTGGAGAAGGGCATGCCTCCCACTCCAGTGTTCTGGCCTGGAAAGTGCCACAGAGAGAGGAGTCTGGTGGGCTACAGTCCATGGGATCACAAACAGTCAGACATGACTGAGTAGCTGACGCAGACAGGAAAGCGTAACTTTTGTCTTTGGAGGTGGGAAGGGTATAGAGCCAGGGGGGTACACTAGGGGTCCCAGGTGCTCCCAATGTTCTTTTTCTTGACCTGCAGCACACCTCTGTGTGTGTGTGTGTGTGTGTGTGTGTGTGTGTGTGTGTGTGTGAGAGAGAGAGAGAGAGAGAGAGAGAGAGAGAGAGAGACGGAATGTTATTCACTGAGCTGTTCATTTCTCTCGCACACTTTTCTGTATGTGAAGTATGTGTAACATGAAAAGTCATAGCACAGGCTCTCTACGTTTGAAAAAATATGAAGTTATTTGGGGTTACTATTGATGGTGTTGAGATGTCCATAGTGAGGAGAATCAGATCATCTATACCCGGGTGCTTGATGAGTTCCACCTGTGTGTCTTAGCAGTTACACAGCCAGGGTATGAAAGTGCACATTGGTCAGAACGGGGAAGGACACCAATCATTATGATTCTTAGCCGTGCACAGCACTTCTGGGGGTGTTAAACAAGAAAGGAAGGTCAGAGATAAAATTTTTTTCAGCATGCTTTAAAATTTCACCCAATCTAAAGAAAAAGCAATGCTACTGAGAAAATAGGACGAGAGCTGAGGGGGCCTGTGAGAGAACATTTTGAGTTGTTGCCAAGGCTAACACACAAAAGACGTACATCACCCGAGTCACTGAGTCCACACAGCGGGAACCCAGGATACAGCCACTGTGGCGCACGGCGAGTCTGGATTTAACCTAATCTACACAGGGTTTTCTTGCGCATGGAGGTTGGGAGGGGGCGGTCAGCAGAACCCAGGAGGAAAGGTGCTCTCATTCCAGTCTTGGGAACGACAGACCACGATGATCAAGTTGACAAAAATTGCACCCAGCGCAGTCCTCTGCCTCACGGGAGTCTTGGGCCAAAGGGTTCCTTGTGATAAACTTTCATAAGAGTAAGCTATGTATGCGGTGCTTTGTAGTCTACAAAATTTGTCTGTGTACATCAGGTTCATTTTCTTTTAACTCTCTAGAGTAGGTAGATCTGCTATCATTACTCCCATCTGCCACAAAAGGAAATCAAGACTTGGGGAAATCATGAGTTTGCTCAGGGTTCCATAGAACGGAATAAGATCAAGTCTTCAGCGTTTCAATTTATCACTTGTGCCCTGGCATCAGTGATTCTCTTAGGGATGGCCTCTGGAGTGACTCTTAGGAGTTCAGAAACCCGTACCAGTGATAAAATAATAACTCATACACATATGCCCCCATTTTTTGCATCTATGTATTTACTGTGTGTGATAAAAGACAAAATCTTTCAATGCTGTTGGTGAATTCACAGTGAGTTTTGTCATTAGAGTCCTATGTGTCAGACGCTTTTCTAGAAACTAGGGATACAGAAGTGTGTAAGAGAGAAAAATTCCCTGTTTCCTTGGAGTTTATTTTCTTGTCAGGAAAGAAAGACCATGCAAGAGTCAAGGGCTGGTATAGTTGACAGAGTAAGTGTCACGAAGAAAATAAAGCCGCTTAATGGGAGAGTATGACTGTGGTAGAGGTGAGGATGGCAGTGGAGAATAACCCCCTCCAGAAAGCTGGAAATACTCCAAAGCACAAAGTGAAGTTGCTCAGTCAGGTCCGACTGTTTGTGATCCCATGGACCATGGCCTACCAGGCTCCTCCGTCCATGGAATTTTCCAGGCAAGTGTACTGGAGTGGGTTGCCATTTCCTTTTCCAGGGGATCTTCCCAACCCAGGGATTGAACCCAGGTCTCCCACATTGCAGACGGACACTTTATCATCTGAGCTACCAGGGAATACCCCAGCCCTGCACGAATCCTGCCCCATCAGCAAAGGATGCAGGAAGATCATTTTATGAAGTCAACATACATTCATGAGATGTTAGACCTCCCCAAGTCCTGGCCAGCAGGAGGGAGGGGTCACTAGGGAAACAATTTTGTTAAAGGAAAGTGATTTTTTTTAAAGTTACAGAAAACATTTTTTTTCCCTTGAGGGAACTGGAACATTTTTATAGCCTGAAGAGACTGGGGACAAAGAGGGGGCAGTTTATGGCATAACATCACAATGCTTTTAAATCATAGATGGCTCTCAAAAAGAATTAGCTTGGATGCTGTTAACAATGACTGATTTTAGGGACGAAATGTCATAGTTCTAAATTTAAGACTCTGTGTGTGCTTTTTTTTTTTTTTTTTTCTTTTTTAAGCAACCTACTTAACAAAACGTAAGCACTTAAAACATTTGACTTTCTTGCCCAAGAAACTCTCACTTGGCCATTATCATAATTATGTGCGTGACGCCCAACTTGGCAAGTTTCACGTGGCAGGCTAAAAGAGGAACTATCTTCCACCAAGATATGATTGAAGCAACAGATACATTTTCATTTTATTTAAGATCAATTAAGGACAGATCATCTTGGCTTTCAGCTAAAGATTTCTCCTGGCCAGAATTTTCTCCAATTACAAAATAAATAATGGATGTCTCATACTTCAAATTATTTCCACATTTATTGTACAAGCTATAGCTTGCTTTCAAACGTAAAGCACACTCAGCTGTAAACTGGGAATGGAATGTTCTTAAGACTTGGAAACACTGTGTACTTTGCTTTCTTCTTGTTTTTTAAATACTATAGGGCTTGTCTAAACAAATTTAGCCCAGACTTTAACCAGCCCTAGTTAGGACAGGAAATGATAAGGTAGGTACAACATTAAGAAGACTTGAGAGAGAGAGAGTCAAAGGGATGAGATGATATTACATTTAAAACTTAATTTTTATTGGAGTATAGTTGGTTTACATCGTTGTGTCAGTTTCTGTGGTACAGCAAAATGAATATTCTACATATACATTCATCCACTCTTTTTTTCTGCTTTATGGACTATGCCAAAGTCTTTGACTGTGTGGACCACAACAAATTCTGGAAAATTCTGAAAGAGATGGGAATACCAGACCACCTGACCTGCCTCTTGAGAAACCTGTATGCAGGTCAGGAAGCAGCAGTTAGAACTGGACACGGAACAACAGACTGGTTCCAAATAGGGAAAGGCGTACGTCAAGGCTGTATTTTGTCACCCTGCTTATTTAACTTATATGCAGAGTACATCATGAGAAACGCTGGGCTGGATGAAGCACAAACTGGAATCAAGATTGCCGGGAGAAATATCAATCACCTCAGATATGCAGATGACACCACCTTTATGGCAGAAAGTGAAGAACAAAGAGCCTCCTGATGAAAACTAAAGAGGAGAGTGGAAAAGTAGGCTTAAAACTCAACATTCAGAAAACGAAGATCATGGCATCTGGTCCCATCACTTCATGGCAAGTAGATGGGGAAACAGTGGAAACAGTGATAGACTTGATGTTCTTGGGCTCCAAAATAACTGCAGATGGTGACTGCAGCCATGAAATTAAAAGATGCTTGCTCCTTGGAAGAAAGGTTATGACTAACCTAGACAGCAAATTAAAAAGCAGAGACTATATTGCCAACAAAGGTCCGTCTGGTCAAACCTATGGCTTTTCCAGTAGTCATATATGGATGCAAGAGTTGGACTATAAAGAAAGGTGAGTGCTGAAGAATTGATGCTTTTGAACAGTGGTGTTGAAAAGGATTCTTCAGAGTCCCTTGGAGACTCTGCAAGGAGATCCAACCAGTCCATCCTAAAGGAAATCAGTCCTGAATATTCATTGGAAGGACTGATGCTGAAGCTGAAACTCCAATACTTTGGCCACCTGATGTGAAAAACGGACTCATTTGAAAAGCCCCTGATGCTGGAAAAGATTGAAGGCGGGAGGAGAGGGGGATGACAGAGGATGAGATGCTTGGATGGCATCACCGACTCGATGGACGTGAGTTTGAGTCCACTCCAGAAGGTGGTGGACAGGGAGGCCTGGCGTGCTGCAGTCCGTGGTGTCTCAAAGAGTCGGACACAACTGAGCGACGGAACTGAACTCTGTTTTGGATTCTTTTCCCCTATATAGGTCAGAGTACTGAGTAGAGTTCCCTGTGCTATCCAGTAGGTTCTTATTGGAAAGTGAAAGTGAGTGAGATGAAAGTGAAGGCCAGATCACTGGAGTAGCCATTCCCATCTCCAGGGGATCTTCACAACCCAGGGATCAAACCCAGGCCTTCCACACTGCAGGCGGATTCTTCACCATCTGAGCCATCAGGGAAGCCGCAAGAAGAATAAGAGGTTCTTATTAGTGATCTATTTCATACACAGTCGTGTATATATGTTAATCCCAATCTCCCAACTTATCCCTCCCCTTCTTTCCCCCTGGCAACTGTCAGTTTGTTTTCTATATCAGTGACTCTATTTCTGGTTTGTAAAGAAGTTCATTTACGTCCACATATAAGCGATATCAGGCGATACTCGTCTTTCTCTGTCTGANGGAACTGAACTCTGTTTTGGATTCTTTTCCCCTATATAGGTCAGAGTACTGAGTAGAGTTCCCTGTGCTATCCAGTAGGTTCTTATTGGAAAGTGAAAGTGAGTGAGATGAAAGTGAAGGCCAGATCACTGGAGTAGGTAGCCATTCCCATCTCCAGGGGATCTTCACAACCCAGGGATCAAACCCAGGCCTTCCACACTGCAGGCGGATTCTTCACCATCTGAGCCATCAGGGAAGCCGCAAGAAGAATAAGAGGTTCTTATTAGTGATCTATTTCATACACAGTCGTGTATATATGTTAATCCCAATCTCCCAACTTATCCCTCCCCTTCTTTCCCCCTGGCAACTGTCAGTTTGTTTTCTATATCAGTGACTCTATTTCTGGTTTGTAAAGAAGTTCATTTACGTCCACATATAAGCGATATCAGGCTATACTCGTCTTTCTCTGTCTGACCGACCTCACTCAGCATGACTCTCTCTCCGTCCAGCCATGTTACTGCAAGATATTTCATTTTTTAGGAAAATCAACCTGATTTTTCCCACCAGAGTTTTCGGAAACTGTCCACTGCGGCAGAGGCAGAGATGGATAAGTCAGCGCCTCCGTTTCCTGAAGGCGTGCTGCGAGCTGCCTTGCACGGCTGTGGGCCCACCTCTCACCCACGAGCGCTCCACCCTCACTAGGGCACCACCGCCAGTCTCACTGCCCATCAGCTTTTTCAAAATCACATTATTTTCTTCCCCCCAGAGGGAGAGGCAGCAGAATAGCTGTAGGAGGCAGAGGCCCCCGTGGCCCACCGCATGGTGAATTTTGGCGTGGTTTCCCGTTTCGCCCTGTGGCCAGGTGTCATTGGGGCCTCTGGGAAAGCGCTCCCGCACTGGGGAGGTGGAGGTTTGCCCAGGCCCTCATCTCATGGGTCAGCGGTGTCCTGTCCTGGGAAATCAGGCCAATCTGTCTTTTCAGTCCTACTGGGGTGACAGCGGGGACCCAGAGGAGATGATCCTGGGAGTAGGGAGGGTCACTTGGTGGAAGGCGCTTCTCCCTGCTGGCACTGGCCGAGGGGCGGGGAGGGCGTTTATTTGTGCGGCACAGGAGGAAGCCCACCTAGGTTCTGTGGCGGGGGTGGGGACGATATGGCCTCCTGACCCCCGGGAGAGGGAGGAGACCCCCAAGAGGCTGTCGGAGTCCAAAGTCTCCAGATCACTTATACATGTGATGTCCTTTCCCCCTCCCTGTGACTCCACCAGTGGGTCCAGCAGCTGGAATATGTTGGAAAAGGCAAGATCCTATCCTTCTCACCTTCCCTAAACAGCCCTCTTTGGCTTGGTGGGGTCTGAAGTGTCTCGCAACGGGGCACCTTTCTCTTCCCGACATGAGAGGAAGCTGGAAATGCAAAGAACATGGCAATTTAATTCCTGCCAGGTGATCAGTGTCCAATCCAGGGAGCTTTCTCCCCAAGAGTCATTTTCAAAGATGCCTAATGGGATGGAGAGATGCCTTTCTGCTCATGCGCAGGGCAGGGCTCAGTGGGAAACGGGGGAAGCAGGTGCGGAGAGAACCTTGGGAGGTCAGGGGCAATGTCAGCTCCCGTCTGCAACACACGGCCCTTCTGCACCCAACCCTTGGGGACTGACTTTTGTTCTGAGACGTGGTCCAGGGAAGGATGCTACGGTATGAGACACTCGTGTCTTGGTAGCGGGAGAGTGACTTGTGTCTTTGATCTGCCGCTTCCACAAGGTGAAAACCCCCTCCCCTGGCTTGTGTCTCCGTAGGTGTGCATTAGCGTCCAGACCTCGTTCAGGTCTTGCTGCTGCTAAGTCACTTCAGTCATGTCCGACTCTGTGTGACCCTATGGACAGCAGCCCACCAGGCTCCTCTGTCCACGGGGTTCTCCAGGCAAGAAGACTGGAGTGGGCTGCCATTTCCTGCTCCTTCGGGTCTTACAGTGGTTCTTTCCAGGGTCGGGGGAGGGGTGTGAAGAGAAGGCATGAAAGGGCATGACCGCGTAGAACTGAGTTTGGTTAACGGGCGGGAACTTGAGAAAGTGCAACACAGCAAAGCAAGCCCCTAGCTCCAGGGTTCCCTCATCTGGTTCCTACCCATCTGGGGATCCCCACTCACCCTGCACTGAGTTCCTGTGTTTGTTAAGCCAGCAGATATGGAAGCTCACCATGTCCACATTGCTCCTACAGGCACATGTTCTTGGACTTGTTGCTCCATCAGGGGTTTGGGGGGCTGTCAGTCCTGTGTGATTCTGCGAGTCTTCCCTGGGGGTCCATCCAATGTCCTGTAAACAAGAGTCCCTGTTTTCTAACTCCCTGCTGTGTGGCTCACCTACAGTAGCTCCTGACCTGAGCATCCAAGCACTCCATGTTCTCAGACGGCATCTGATGTGTTCTCCTCCACGACGGGCTGAATCAGTGCCTCCCTGCTCCCCACCCCGGCCCACATGGTGAAGCTCTCACCTCCAGCCAAGCGTGACTGTATTCGGAGGCAAGTTCTTTAAAGAGGTACATGAGGTTGTTACAGTGGGTCTGATCCAGTCCTCATAAAAAAGAAGAGATGGAACACACACACGGAGGAAAGGCCATGTGAAGATACAGGAAGAAGATACCATCTAAAGGCCGATGCTGTGTGTATGTGAGTCACTCAGTGTCTCACTCTTCAGGGTCCGACTCTGCAACCCCATGAGCTATAGCCTGTTGGGCTCCTCTCTCCATGGGATTCTCCGGGCAAGGATACTGGAGTGGGTTGCCATTCCCTTCTTCAGCAGATCTTTCCAACCCAGGGATTGAACCCAGGTCTCCTGCACTGCAGGCAGTTTCTATACTGGCTAAGCCACCACGGAAGCCCATAGAGCCTCCAAGAAACCAACTCTGATGACACCTCGATCTGGGATTTCCAGCCTCCAGAGCTGTGAGAAGATAAACGTCTGCCGGGTGAGCCTCCCAGTCTGTGGTGCCTGTCGAGACAGCCCCAGAGGACTGACACAACCATCCTCACCCACGCCTCAGCTCCACGCATCTTCGTGGCTTCAGGGGCAAAGAGACAAGCTACTGCCTCTGGGCCTTTGCACGGGCTGTTCTCTCTGCCTGGAAGGCCCATCCCCCACACTCCTCACAGCTCGCCTGCTTCAGGGCCCCACTCAGAGGCCACCTTCCCTGACCTCTCGAATGAAAACTGGAAGCCCCCAACTCTCCCGATGCCTTCCCCACTAACTTCCTCCGTTAGCGCTGAGCACCCCTGAGCACGGCGCCTCTTCTGCTTCTCCTGCTTGCCATCTGTCTCCCTAAGCAGAAGGAGGCTCCCTGAAGGCAGGGCGCTGCTGTGCGTATTTCTCGTATAAACGAGTGTGTTGCATGCTCTCCGTGCGCCACACAGCAACTCCATCCTCACAAACAGCCCCTGTGCTTAGTTGCTCAGTCCTGTCTGACTCTCTGTGACTCCGTGGACTGTAGCCTGCCAGGCTCCTCTGTCCATGGGATTCTCCAGGCAACAACACTGGAGTGGATTGCCATGCCCTCTTCCAGGGGATCTTCCCAGCCCAGGGATTTAACCCAGGTCTCTGGCATTGAAGGTGGATTCTTTAGCGTCTGAGCCACCAGGAAAGACCAAACAGCCCCTAGGAGTAGGCTATTTGTCATCTCCAACTGAGAGCGTAAAAGTTAAGTGATGCACCTGAGGTTGCACTCTGTGTTGGCAGGAGAATGGGGATTTGGAGCCCAGGCAGCTTGGCTCCAATGTCTCGGACCTGAAACTTTTCGGCCTTGGACCAGAGGTTAACTGCCATGTGCAGAAGTACAGCTGGGGGCATGGTGTGTTTGGCATGGGGGTGGTCCCAAGCAGGGAGCTGGAAATGCAGATCCAGGACCTGGGTGTGGGGACCAGTTTGGGATAATCTATAAATGAGTGATGTGTGAAACCCAGGTCCAGGGTGAGACAAAACCGTGTCAAGGTCTCGAGTTGTCTTTTTTTTTTAAAGGAGAAGACCCCTACATCAAATCATACATTTTAAAATGCAGTCACATCTCTATTCGCATACACATGCATTTGGCTATAAAATAGTTTGAAATACTTTTTTATACGTTTATTTTAAAAAATGAGTTGTTTTATGCTTGGCTAAAATGTCTAGGCAGCCACTCTGTGTACTTAGGGAAGTTTCAGGTCATAAAATCAAACCTACACTTTAAAAAATACAGTGTACTCAGGATTGGGAGCTCGTGTACACCTGTGGCTGATTCATGTCAATGTATGGCAAAACCAATACAGTATTATAATGTAGAATAAAGTAAAAATAAAATTAAAAAAATAAAAATAAAAAATACAATGTACTTTTTGAACACCAAATTTAGCTATTTTTAAAGTTGATCAATGCTGCGTTGTGTGCACAGTTAATTAAGTGGATTGATTTTGAAAGAGGAGATGGAGTGGAGGCAGGGGTAGGGGATTGGAGGGGGATACCACCAGGGAGGGGACGTAGAAGGGAGAGCTTATGATGCAGGGAGGACCTCTTCTGAAGATGGGCCCCAGTCCGAGGCACAGTGACAAGTGAGAATAGGGATATGAAGGGTGTAGGAGGAGCACATTTTCATAGAGTGCTGCGGTCCATCTGGGAAGAAATGAGCCGTTTCACACGTATAGACATTTAACATATATAGCGTTTGCACATTCCTTCAGGACCAGGAAAAGCAGTCACACACTTAACAAAGTGATCTTAATAATCAACGGGGAAGATTTCAATTGTCCTATGTATGACCTTAGAACAATTTTGTCAGCAATTAAAAGTTGTCTTAATATCAGTTATAAATATATAGGGAAACAAAAACAATTGTGCAACTAATGTTTATTTCATACATTGTAATTTAAACATTTGAAGCATGGAGAATCAACATGTTTTCTTTGCAAAGAACTCATTGGGAGTAGTTTGAACAACGCTTGTCTTCTCATCATAGAGCTTATGATATTGAGTGAGCATCGTTCCTTTGCCTTGGAAAATTGCCATGCTCCATTCTAAGTTTGGATCAGCTTCCACATTTTAGCTTTGGTGCTTTCAATGTTGTGAAATACCTATGAGTTCCTTCAGTGGCAAGATGTTTACTTCCTCTGGGACATCATCATCCTTTATACCACAGCCACTGAGCTCATTCATGTCATTCAGCAGCTTTCACTGGGTTCCTCTGGCTGCATGTTAGAAGTTTCTGGAACAGCAGCAGTGTTGACAGTCTACGATCAGCTCTTTCTTCTATAACTCCACGAACATTTGATCCAAATTTAGCTTCAACATTATCAGTCTTTTTCCCCTCTGATGTACTCTTTTGGGGCCAATTTCCTTTTTCAATTGTCCATTTTTGTAAAATGTCATGTGAGCTTATCAGTGGGATACAAGGAAGCAACACAGCTTCACACTTTGCTGCCTGTGTGTGAGCTGAATCACGGGTGTGCAGTGACCAGTCAACAACAGACTGAAAGAAGTGACAGGGTTATTATTTGGGCAGTGATTCGGGCTTCCTGTTGGCTCAGAAGGTAAAGATTCTGCCTGCAATGTGGGAGACCCACGTTTGATCCCTGGGTCAGGAACATCCCTTGGAGAAGGGGACAACAACCCACTTCCGCATTCTTGCCTGGAGAATTCCATGGACAGAGGAGCCTGGTGGGCTACAGTTCATGGGATCACAAAGAGTCAGACATGACCGAGCGACTAGCACATAACTGGGATGCTCCAAGGAACTAACATGTAAACTTCAGAAGGAAGCCTCACGTGTTTAGGGTATGGAGACTCCAGGGTCAAGATCAGGGTGTCTACCCATTTGTCAATATTTCCCTGTTCCCTCTGAGTGCTCAGTCACATTCAACTTGAGGAATGAAGGGCCTGCATGTAGGTTTATACTTTATGCAATTACTCACAGTTAAAGTACCCTGGAAGCCGAAATTTGAACCATGATGAGTGAAAGTTATATGAGACCACAGGCTTTAATTTTCTGACGCCAATGACTCTGCTTTCTGAAATGTGATTAACTGGGGTTCCCAGTGCTGTTTCCTTGCACTGGAGCTCACCTCTCTTTTCTGCTGGAGAGGATTAAGCTTCTATAGCATGCTTCTGGGTGAGGGGTTTGTGCCCAGGTTACTTGTCGGCTGTGTCCAAACCCTCTGTGCTCTACATCCTCTGTGGAGATGGAATTAGCAACACGTGTGTGTGTGTGCGTGTGTGAGTGTGTGTGTGTGTGTGTGTGTGTGTGCGTGTGCTCAGTTGTGTCTGACTCTTTGCAAACCCATGGACTGTAGCCCGTCATGTTCCTCTGTCCATGGGGTTTTCCAGGCAAGAACACTGGAGTGGGCTGCCATTTCCTCCTCCAGGGGATCCCCCTACCCAGGGATCAAACCTGCGTCTTCTGTGCCTCCTGCATTCCACTGAGCCGCTAGGGAAGCCCTTACTAACATCTGTTCACAAAGAGTCACAGAGTCAGACACAACTGAGCAACTGGACAGCAGCTCACAAGGCAATTTAGAGGGTTATAAAAGGCAAAATGCACAGCCAATGGCCACAGAGCCCGGGTCACACTAGGATCAAGCAATGGCCACAGAGCCCAGATCATACTACGAGTGTGAATTATTTTTATTCTTTAAAATAGCTAATACGGGGTCATTTCCTTAGTTCAGAGGCAATGCTAAGAAAACTATAGGTATCGCCTTCTCACATCCCCATAATAGTACAGAAAGAAGGTTCCAGAATGCCCATTTTACAGATGAGGAGACTGAGGTTTTGAGAGATAATAACATTTCCATGGCCACATTGGACTCAAACTGTCCAACTCCAATAGCAAAACTTGTAGTCACTTTGTTATATTTCTTCAATCATCAAATGCTGGGATTCAAATGTTTACAGAGGGATTAAAAATGCAGACTTATTCACTTTCTCTGGTCGATAACCTTTCTCATATACACAGTTAACAAGCACATGCATCACGTCAATGTAACAATCTAGCTTATTTATCAGTCAGGTCACATCCATATACGTCCTTATGTTGCTATCAGGGTCACAAGGACTCTCTGTACCCTAAAAAGTAGATTTCTGCCTTCTGGCTTATTCTTCAAGTTTTACATAAATTTAGGTCCTGGAACAGATCTACTCAGCCCAAAATTTGGGGCTAGCCACGTAAAATGATGGAAATAACTTAGTTTTGTAATAATTTCCGGGCAACTTCAGATTAAATTTCTTTCAGTCTACTTAGAGGTGTAAATATTTCTCCTGGGGAACAATTGGCTTTCGTTTTCTAATTTGATTTCAGAAAAAAGGAAGTGGAATCTCTTTGTTTTGCAGAGAGCAAGGCGTTTCAGTGCATTTGGGAGATGTTCAGATATCCGTGTAGGTGTTTTTAATAAGTTAGTTCACCTAATTGTATTTCCTCTCTACTAAAGAAGAAGCATCCTACCCTAATGGGTTTAATCTTCCTAAATTATTTTCTGGTTTTAATTGTGCTCTTTCCCACAAGCACCTAATTTCATTACAAGATTGTAATGCTTTGCTGTGAAAAGCTTGCTTGCACATTAGGAATGCTGGGATTCAAATGTTTACAGGGGGATAAAAATGCAGACTTATTCACTTTCTCAAGAGGGAGCAGCAGAGTGCTTGAATGCCCACCTGCCCCAGTCCTTGAGGTCTTTGGGAGGTGTGGAATGGGAGGAGCCTGACTCGTTCAGGGGCTGAGAAAGATGCCCACCCTGTCTCAAGACAAGCTGGGTTGTCACTAAAGACTCACTGTCCAAAGTCTGGGCTGATGGTCCACAGCCAGGAAGAGCTTCACTTCTAAACCCATTTGTAGATTTTCCTGGTGGTCCAGTAGCCCGGACTTTGCCTTCCAACTCTAGGGTGAGGGGGGCAGGTGTGTGGGTTCAACCCCTGGCTGTGGAGCTAGCATCCCACATGCTTCACAGCCAAAAAGCCAAAATATAAAACAGAAGCAATATTGTAACAAACTCAATACAGACTTTTAAGCAGAAACAAAAATCCATTTGCTTTCACTGAAATAGCAAAGTGACTACTGACCTATAACCTGGCCAGGGATTCAGAAAATACAACCCACTGAAGAGTTCGTGCCTGGAGTGAGAGTGAGCAGTTGTCTCTGTACCATTTTTTGGAAAATGTTATGCCCTATGCCAAATAAAGGACAAAGCAGAGGAGAAGCACGTTTTTGCAGGTGGGAGAAAGCTGCATTTTTTGAGCGTGAAGTCTTCAGCTGCAGGCTTTGGTTTTTAAGATGCTGAATTGGCCCTATACTTGCAAAATCTACGAGTCCCCTTCCCGGCTTTATCTTCCTCCAAGGACAGCAGGGTCCAGAGGGGTGTCCTTCTGCCCCAACACCCCAATTGTGAACTTGAAAGAAACTGCCTAAGTTGCTCAAAGCTCATATGAATTCTGGAGCCAGAGACAGGCTGGGGAGCAAAGCAGGTGCTTAAGAGGGTACCCGTGGTGGCCAGCAGTGGCTGGCACTCTGGACAATGCCCACCACGGGACAAGAGGGAGAGGACCACCCAGAGGAGATGGACATGAGGCCCCCTACTGACTCTGCCCAGGAGGTTCCTACAGGTCTTGAGCCTCCAAAGCAGCAGTGTGGAGCCATGCACCCAGACACCAGTTCTATTTTCTTGGTAAACTAGCTGCTATGCTGGGGGAAAGGAAAGAAGGAAGGATTTTTATAAATATGGGATGTCAACTCCGCTGCTTTAATTGGGATATTAATGGCCTAACAGCTGAGCCAAGGACAAGGACTGAACCACATTCTGAGTTCAAAGCCCTGGCCTTTCCCTGAACCACAGAGGCTGTTAGAAACTAAGGGATTCCCTGCCCACTTCCTGACCCCTATGTTGAAGTCCTGACCCCAGTGTGACTGTATTGAGAGATGGGGCCTTGAAAGCAGCAATTAAGATGAAATGAGAGCACAGGGGACTGGTGTCCTTAAAGGAAGAAAGACAAGAGGGAGCTCTCACTCTGCACCTTCAGAAGGAAGACTTTGTAAAGAATTTGCTGGCACCTTGGCCTCAGACGTCTGGTCTCTAGAACTGTGAGTGAATAGATGCCTGTTGGTTAAGCCACTCAGTTCAGTTCAGTTCAGTAGCTCAGTCGTGTCTGACTCTTCGCGATCCCATGGACTGCAGCATGCCAAGCCTCCCTGCCCATCACCAACTCCCGAAGTTTTCTCAAACTCATCTCCATTGAGTTGGTGACACCATTCAACCATCTCATCCTCTGTTGTCCCCTTCTCTTCCTGCCTTCAATCTTTCTCAGCATCAGGGTCTTTACAATATGAGTTAGTTCTTTGCATCAGGTGGCCAAAGTATTGGAGTGTCAGCTTTAGCATCAGTCCTTCCAATGAACACTCAGGACTGATCTTCTTTAGGATGGACTGATTGTATCTCCTTGCAGTCCAAGGGACTCTCAAGCGTCTTCTCCAACACCACAGTTCAAAAGCATCAATTCTTCGGCGCTNGGTGAGGAAAAGAAGAAGAAAAAGAGGAAGAAGAGGAAGAAAAAGATGAGAAGAAGAAGAAAGTGTGTTTAAGAAAAAGAAGAAAGTGAGAAGAAGAAGGAGAAGAACAAGAAGAACGTGTGAAGAAGAAGAAGAAGGTGAGAAAAAGAAGAGTAAGGTGAGAAGAAGAAGAAAAAGAAGAAGAAGAACAAGGAGGTGAGAAGAAGATGAAGAAGGTGAGAAGAAAAAAAAGAAGGTGAGAAGAAGAAGAAAAAAGTGAGAAGAAGAATAAGAAGGTGACAACAACAACAACAACAAGAAGAACTTGAGAAGAAGAAGAAGTACAAGAAGGTGAGAAGAAGAAGAAGAAGAAGGTGAGACGAATAAGAAGAAAAATGTGAGAAGAAGAAGAAGTAGAAGAAGAAGAAGAAGAATGTGAGAAAAAGAAGAAGGTGAAAAGAAGAAGAAGAAGATGAGAAGAAGAAGATGAAGATGAGAAGAAGAAGAAGTAGGTGAGAAGAAGAAGAAGAAAAAGAAGAAGGTGAGAAGAAGAAGTAGAAAAAGATGAGAACTGAAGAAGAAGAAAGTGAGAAGTAAAACAAGAAGCAGAAGAAAAGGAAGCACAAGAAGAAAGTGAGAAGAAGAAGTAGAAGGTGAGAAGAAGAAGAAGATGATAAGAGGAAGAAAAACGTGAGAAGAAGAGGAATATAAGAAGAAGAAGAA
>SJYW01022210.1:8061-18756 GCA_006410735.1 Raphicerus campestris | reverse complement strand
AACTAGAAGAAGGTGAGTAGAAGAAGAAAAAGAAGAAGAAGAAGGAGAATAAGTTGAGAAGAGGTAGAAGAAGTTGAGAAGAAGAAGAAGAAAATGATGAAAAGAAGAAGAACAAGAAGAAGGTTAGAAGAAGAAGAGGGAGAAGAAGGTGAGAAGAAGAAAAAAGTGCAAAGAAGAGGAAGAAGAAGAAGAGGTAAAGAAATAAAAAGAAGAAGGTGAGGAGAAGAAGAAGAAAAAGTAGAAGAAGAAGAAAAGGAAGAAAAATANTATTTAAGAAGACTCAGTCTTTGCCTTCCTGGTGCTTATACTGTATACAAAGGAGAGAGGGTACCCAGGGGTAGGACCAATGTGGCTGCTATTGACACAGACAGACACTCATTCCTGAGGTGCTAGATCAAGGACTCTGACCCATTCTGTGGTCAAGAAGTCTACTTCATTTCTCTTCATTCCACCTTACCAAACTCTTCTGCATAACATGGTCCGGCATCTCTCTAAACATCCACAGTCCACACTTGGGGAAATTCTGCCCTTTAATAAACCCAACGATTCAGCTGAAGTTGACCTCCAACTTCTCTAAAACAATTACAAGGAAGCTCTTGTAATTGGAACATTAGGGACCACAGTGGGTGGTTTTTTTTTTTTTTTTTTTTTTTGCATAAGTGAGGTAGGGCAGCTGGGGAAGCCATCCTGTTTTCTCTTGGTCCCCCTTCCTTCCTCAAATGACTGGGATCTTGAACATTTATTGCAGAGGCCGAACCTCCTGTGCTACAGTGAAAAATAAGACATAAAGAACGAGCTGCAGATGTGACTGAGATACAAACAATGTGAGATACATTCGCTATGTGAGTGGGAGATACTGGAAGTGGAGCAGAGGGCACACCTTTGTCTAGGGAGGAGATGGATATGGTGGGGGGTGGTGCTGGGAGCCTTGGAGTTTGCAGGTGAAAGTTGTACTAGACTTGTATGCATGTGGCCGATCTTTGCACTCAGAACGAAACCCACACTAGCCATGCATTTTCCAAGGCCATGCAGGAACTGGCCCTTCCTATCTCAGGATGTCATCCTGTGTTCATTCTCCCTCAGCTCCAGCTGCACCTTTCTAATCTGGGACTTACAAACAAGGCTCTCTGTGGCTTTGGCCATGTACCCTCACCCCTCAAGGTGGCTCCTTCCCTCCTTCAGGTCTCCTCCTTAATGTCCCCTCCCTGTAAGGTGCCCTCTCACTTCCTCTAAGAGCACTTCCCTCTTCCTTCTTGGAACCAATATGGAGCAGTCTATGAGTCTGCATGCCCTCCCCGTTTCCTATGAATTTCCTTCTTCAGAGAGTCACCTCACTGAGGGAACATTCTGTTTTGTCCCCACTGGACACTCAAGCTTCACAGGTCCAGCCATAGAAGATTGGGCTCTGAAATATTGGTTGGATGAATGAATGGCTCATTGGCTTTCAGCTGGTTGCTGGAAGGACTAGCATATAATAGGTAGTATGAAAGGTTTGGTCACGCATTCCCAATGTTGTTCTTCAGTCACTCAGTCATGTCTGACTCTTTGCAACCCCATGGACTGCAGCATGCCAGGCTTCCTTGTCCTTCACCATCTACCATCACCACTTGAGTTTGTTCAAACTCAAGTCCATTGAGTCAGTGATGCCATCCACCATCTTGTCCTCTGTCATATCCTTCTCCTCCTACCTTCAATTTTCCCAGCATCAGGGTTTTTTCTAATGAGTTGGCTCTTCCCATCAGGTGGCCAAAGTATTGGAATTTCAGCTTCAGCATTAGTCCTTCCACTGAATATTCAGGGTTGATTTCCTTGAAGATTGACTGGTTTTATCTCCTTGCAGTCCAAGGGACTCTCAAGAATCTTCTCCAATATCACAGTTCAAAAGCATCAATTCTTTAGCACTCAGCTTTCTTTATGGTCCAACTCTCACATCCATACATGACTACTGGAAAAGCCATAGCTTGACTAGATGGACCTTCATCAGCAATATTCAGTTCAGTTCAGTCACTCCAACTCTTTGCAACCCCATGGACTGCAGCATGCCAGGCTTCCCCATCTATCACCAACCCCTAGAGCTTGCTCAAACTCATGTCCATTGAGTCAGCGATGCCATCCAACCATCTCATTCTCTGTCTTCCCTTTCTCCTCCCACCTTCAATCTTTCCCAGCATCAGGGTCTTTTCAAATGAGTCAGTTCTTTGCACCAGGTAGCCAAAGTATTGGAGCTTCAGCTTCAGCATCAGTCCTCCTAGTGAATATTCAGGACTGATTTCCTTTAGGATTGACTGGTTGGATCTCCTCGCAGTCCAAGTTTTCTCAAGAGTCTTCTCCATCACCACAGTTCAAAAGCATCACTTCTTCAGTGCTCAGCTTTCTTTATGGTCCAATTCTCATATCCATAAATGACTACTGGAAAAAACATAGCTTTGACTAGAGGGACTTTTGCTGGCAAAGTAATGTCTCTGATTTTTAATATGCTGTCTAGGTTGGTCATAGCTTTTCTTCCAAGTTTTCTAATTTCATGGCTGTAACCACCATCTACAGTGATTTTGGAACCCCAAAAAATAAAGTCTGTCACTGTTTCCATTGTTTCCCCATCTATTTGCCATGAAGTAATGGGAACAGATGCCAAGATCATTGTTTTTAGAATGTTGAATTTTAAGCCAGCTTTTTCATTCTCTTCTTTCATTTTCATCAGGAGGTTCTTCAGTTCCTCTTTGGTCTCTGCCATTAGGGTGATGTTACCTGCATATCTGAGGTTACTGATATTTCTCCCAGCAATCTTGATTCCAGCTTGTGCTTCATCCAGCCAGGCATTTCACATGGCCCCATATAAGTTAAATAAGCAGGATGACTATACACAGCCTTGACATATTCCTTTCCCAATTTGGAACCAGTTTGTTGTTCCATGTCTGGTTCTAACTCTTGCTCCTTGACCTGCATACAGATTTCTCATGAGGCAGGTAAGGTGGTCTGGTATTCCTATCTCTTTCAGATTTTCCACAGTTTTTTTGGGATCCACATAGTCAAAAGCTTTCATAGTCAATGAAGCAGAAGTAGATGTTTTCCTGGAACTCTCTTGCTTTTTATATGATCCAGTGGATGTTGGCAATTTGATCTCTGGTTCCTCTGCCTTTTCTAAAACCAGCTGATACTTCTGTAAGTTCTCAGTTCACAGAATGTTTAAGCCTCGCTTGGAGAATTTTGAGCATTACTTTGCTAGCACGTGAGATGAGTGCAATTGTGCAGTAGTTTGAATAGTCTTTGGCATTGCCTTTCTTTGGGATTGAAATGAAAACTGACCTTTTCCAGTCCTGTGACAACTGCTGAGTTTTCCAAATTTGCTGGCATATTGGGTGCAGCACTTTCACAGCGTCATCTTTTAGGATTTGAAGTAGCTCAGCTGGAATTCCATCACCTCCACTAGCTTTGTTTTTAGTGATGCTTCCTAAAGCCAACTTGCCTTTGGACTCCAAGATGTCTGGCTCTAGATGAGTGATCACACCATCATGGTTATCTGGGTCATTAAGATTTTTTTTTTGTATAGTTCTGTGTATTTTTGCCATCTCTTCTTAATATCTTCTGCTTCTGTTAGGTCCATACCATTTCTGTCCTTTATTGTGCACACCTTTGCATCAAAAGTTCCCTTGGTATCTCTAATTTTCTTGAAGAGATCTCTGTCTTTCCCATTCTGTTGTTTTCTTCAGCAATATTAGGTTCTTTGATTTCTTGCCTGGGATTCTAAGGGGATACTGAAAAATCCCAAGAGAAGAGTCAGCTGGTGATGGCTGGTGGCTTCCAGTCCCATCCCTCAGGAGGGTAAGTTTGGCTCAAGTGTGATCAAGAAAAGCCCTGAACAGAGGTACCAAGAGTGTCCTTTAGAATCTGGTTGGGTGAGAAGGAGGAAGGTCTTCCATAGAGCCCAGTAAACTCCATAGAGAAAGGCCGTTTCACTGCCTCCTTAGAGGAGGTATTCTTAGAACCACAATGTTAGAACAAGGTGGAGCCTTGGAGGGACTCTGGTTCAATCTCTCTTTTATTTCAGGTATGGAATCAGAGGCTTAAGAGGTGAAGGGTCATCCTCCTTACCACCGGAGTTCAGGACCATGAACTTCCTTGAACCCTGAGATTCCAGGTCCCAGGGACACATCAATCACTCTTTGCTTCCTGGGGTCTAGACACATCTCCTAAAAATTCTTTCTTAGACACAAATTGTGCTCAAACCTGTTGCAATATGTCAGTTTCAATGTCATATCTTAAAAAGAAAGAAAGACTTTTTCACACCTCACGACAACCACTTTTGGTCTGCCAGACAGGAATATTTTAGAATTTAGAGGCCGTTTCCTGGGCAGATCTCCGTGTGCATACTGCTTACAGAGAGATGAAATCGTTCTCCTTTCTTATTTCCTGGTAAGACTGGGGGACAAAACCCACCCCTCAGTTTAATTGTAAAGGCTAGAAGGAAGTCAGTGTTAAGGGTAAGAAAGCTTCTTTGATTAACGGTAATGGGATGAACTCCACTGGTTTCCTTTTAGAAATCATGATATTATGCCATTGTAGGATGGCCAGTGTCATTTGATTAAACAAAGAGTAAAACAAAAACATAAACAAAAAAAGGGGGGAAGCAGGAGGACATGGCTTTACGCCACGTTTGAGCCAATGAGGGTCCTGCTTTCAAGCCTTATGTGGTGCTTCAGTTCTGCAAAGGTGGCCACCTGAATGGTGCTGCCTGCGCGTTTGGGGCTTACTGCTGGCTCACTGATGCATCAGTGAGAATCTATCATCTTTTCCAGAAACTTCCATTAGTTCTGTTCCTTGTTTACACAGCACCATCCAAGCCCTTGCCCATCACTTTCATCATCTACCACCACACTCTCAAGGAGAAGTCTCTATGTTCACTTCTTGGAAAGGAAGCTTTGTCCAGAGTTGACACTGGATAGCTCAGCATATTCGTCACATTCTGTTTCCTGAGATCCAAACATCTGTAATTCTCTTCTTAACCTCAAACTCCTGGACTGAGCAGAAGGACCGGCCAACTCTTTCACATCTTAGAAATGCGACTGGCATAGCAGAGGATGGTCGATAACATTTGTTGAGTGAAAGCGTTTGAATGTCAGTTAACGGGGTGGATGGCCCTGGTCATTGTAATCTGCCACCTCTAGAATAATACTAGAATCTTGAATCAGCAATTCATTTTTTAAAGCTTCCCTTAAGATATTAAATTGAATGTACTTTTAAATGAGGAAGAAATATCTTCTTTTTCACGTTTGCGTTCAAAGTCTTTACCTTGATCCTCATGGAGGATACAAAGTGAAATAAACATGAAATTTGGGGAGGTTCATGATTCCATAATAAGTGGAAGTCAGTCTTTAGTTCCTCCTCACTCGGTAATTCTCTTTTTCAGATCCAAGTTGCAGAAAAATATTCTAAGATATCTCCAATTCAAATATGCTTCTAAAAACACATTTCTTTTTAAATAATACAGTAGTTATGTCCTGTTTTAGAGGAGAAATTTGAATTTATATTTCTAGAAGGTACTTTCAACAAAGATACTTGAGAGAAATAACATTTTAGAAAAACCAAAACAACTCACACAAGTTTAGTATGTTTCAGATACTATTATATTTTGGGCTGTATAAAGACCAAATCTGTAATCTATATGAAGAATGTTTTGTAAACACCATATTTTGTTAAGATTTACTTTCTAATAAAATAAAATGCTTTAAAAATGATCTTTTCCTCCTGATTTTCAAGTGATCAATTCTGAAGAAGACAGGTAACTTGACTGCTTAGAACACTGTGGAGTCAGAAGCCTGCTTTAGAATTCTGGCATCCTCATTTAGTAGGGAGGAGTATAGCCACAAGCAGTTTTATTTATTCTGAGTCTCCCTTGCTTTTTTCCCATCTGTAAAGTGGGACCAATAGTCCATCTAAGTAAAAATTTTTTGAGAGTAAATGACTTAATATACATTAAACACTTAGAGATGTACTTTGCACAAAGTAAGTGCTCATTTAACTTTGTGAAATTTTGGCAAATCTGAAAGAAACCCAGCGGAAAAAATAAAGCCACTCATTTTCCACCACTCACAGAACCAACGAAATAGCATTTGACTTTCAGTCCTTCCTTATCCATTTTATAACCTGCTTGAAAATATGCAATTCATGAAAGTTCTCATGCCTTTGTTCCATTTAACATGAAGTATTTGAATTATTTGTAAGCATTTTGTGTCCCTTCCATAATTTCCTTGGTTATTCCCTTATTGTTGAATATTTAGGTTGTTTCTCCTAATGTCAAACACATTAAAAAAAAAACTTGAACTTAGTTTTATCCTTATTATATAGAGCTCTCTCTAAACTACAGAGCCGTTTAATGCTCTCTGCTAGTAAAGGAACATGCATTTTTGAAAACCTTTACAAAACATGATGTATTAGACAGAGGATTATTGAGACACGGTGGAAATGAAGCTTTTTATCTCTGTGTTGGGAAATAACGTGTTTCCTATGAGAAATTGTAGTGGAGTAAAATTCATTGAGAACCTTGTACGTTCTTGCCCCAGAACCTATCTCAAATGCTTTACATGTATTAACTTGAACCTTGTAGCCACCTTAAGAATGGTGGTTATTTCCATTTAGCAGATGAAAACACTGAGGCACTGTAAGTTTAAATCACTTGCCTATGGGCACCACTCTAATAATTTGCAGACATGGGATTCAAACTCAGGAAATCTACCTCCAGAAATTGCATTCCCAGCCATTTAATTTTTTATGTAGGGGTTTTATTCTGGATATTTAATCAAGGACTCTGTACTGCTGTTTCCCTTCCATTATTCTTTACCAGGAAGAAAAAATAGGTCAAGGACATTTTGGTAAACTGATATTTTTTTCTGAATATAGGGGCCAAAGCTTAGACAAGCTTTCACATAATGAATTATTTAGGCATTTGGTTTTCTGAGCTCTAATTTAGGACTGGATCAAAATATCAGTGGTTATTTTTATTTTAATTTGGGTTATGGTATAACTTTGAGAAAACGACTACATTGTTTTCAAATAAGCTTTTCTCTTTTTTTACGGACCGTGACCTTGTATTTCACAGAAGTGCACATCTCCTGTAAGGAATGTTTGCAGCTGGAAAAAACAGATTGGAGTGTCTTTTCTGTGCAGCCACCCAAAAAACATTTGAACAACACATTTTCCATTTTTCTGTCTCCTCCAAATTGCGCGATGAATAGCTCATAACCGAACATCTGCATACACTCTCGGGGGTTACACGAGAGTTGTTTGGGGGAGAGAAACACACGCAGAGATACAGTCAAAGGGTGTTTCCTGGGGGAAAGGAGTCTGTTTTTCCTTCTTAGCTTTTCATATAGGGCTTGACTCCTCCCAGAACAGAGAGCCCTTGTGGGTTTGAAAATGAAAGAGAAAACTAGGAAATGACTCTGCAGAGGATCTCATTCTCTTCTTTGACTGCAAATTCTTTCCTGAACTTGAGTGTTTCTGGGTGAGGTGTACGATATTCTACTCAAATTGTTTCCTGATTCAGCCTCGTTAAACGGGGTTTTTGCCCTGGAGGATGCTGGCTTTTTCCCATTCTTTTCATTATTCTTCCAATTGCACCATGTTGAGCCACCGGGCTCTCTCTTTGTCCTTCCCTAAATTTTCAAGGAATGGAATGACGTTCTTACAACTATGACTCCAATTACAGATTATTTAGAATTTACAAAGGAATCCAAATGAACATCTCTATAGATAGTTTATTTTATTCTTTAAAAGGGCATATGTTTTGTTTATTGAAAAGACTAGAAAATGCTGGGACATTTCATTTCAGAAGCCTTCTCTTGAAAAAAATGTGCCGACTTAAGCTAAATGTACAGTCCCAGCTTTTAGGAGCACTTCCTTCCTCAAATTGAACTTTTTTGCCTATGTGCTCCGATTTTTTTTTTTTAATGTTTGTTTAAGTAGAGACAAGAATCACCCATATTTAAGCAGCGATCTGAAGGACAGATAGATCTTGTTACTGTACTTACAAAAGGCAGTCATAATTTNGGGGTGGGGGTGGGGAACAATCGCTTTGAATTCATTTGCTTGTGAAAGGAGAACAAACTAACTTGCCAAGTCCTCCCAAGACAGATGAAAAGCGGAAATGGGGGTTAATTCTGCAATGCTGAATCCCTCTCTAAGATTTGGTTTCGGATCCTCACTCTTACCCGCACAGCCTGGTTTTGGATGCATACCCGGCGAAGCTGCTGGGTGCTCCCAGAGACCATGCCAAGCGCCCTCTCCCCGGCGCGGGAGGGCCCGGGGTTCCCGCCGCCCAGCGGCAGTGGTTTTCACACAGTTCGTTTCCGCTGGCACAGCTACACCAGGTGCTGCGCGGGGTCCAGGCCACTCCGGCGCCTCCTCTGACCCGGTGGCCAGATCTCCCTTTGAGCTCCCCCACTCCTTTTAGGCCTTCTTCTTCGGCTTTATGCAGAGCCATGTCTTCCGGGCACACTTTGCAGACGCTTAACCCATTCACCCCAAAGCGATGTTTCCGACCGTCTCAAGTCCACTCTCTGACGGTCATGTTTGGAAGCACTTTCAGGATCCGCGCTTCCAGGCCAATTGCGAAGCAGCGTTTGCCTCGAGCGTCACCACCTGGTAGAAATGGGAATGACCGCCGCTTGTTGCTGAGGATCAGAATGGAAAATGACTGCGGTGGCATTTCTAGTTTCTGTACTCTGAACATGGGAAAAAACCGAGATCATGGCACCTGGTCCCATCACTTCACGGCAAGTAGAAGGGGAAAATGTAGAAGCAGTGACGGATTCGCTGCTGACAGTGATTGCAGCCGTGAAATTAAAAGACACTTGCTCCCTGGAAGGAACGCTATGACACACTCAGACAGTGCGTTAAAAAGCAGAGCCGTCACTTTGCAGACAAAGGTTCGTGTAGTCAAAGCTGTGGCTTTTCCAGGAGTCATGATGGATGTGAGAACTGCACCATGAAGAAGGCTGAGCACCAGAGGATTTGCTTTCAAACTGTGGTGCTAGAGAAGACTCTTGAGAATCCCTTGGACTGCAAGACTGTATCAGTTCATCCTAAAGGAAGTCAACCCTGAATATTCACCGGAACGACTGATGCTGAAGCTGAAGCTCCAATCCTTTGGCCACTTGATGTGAAGAACCAACTCTTTGGAAAAAAAAAAAAAACCCTCTGATGCTGGGAAAGATTGAGGGCAGGAGGAGAAGGGGACGACAGAGGATGAGATGGTTGGATGGCATGATTGATCCAATGGACATGAATTTGAGCAAGCTCTAGGAGGTAGTGAGGGGCAGGGAAGCCTGACGTGCTGCAGTCCATGGGGTCACAAAAAGTCAGACACGACTGAGTAACTGAGCGACAACAAATTTACAAAATATTAAGAGTGCGAGTTAAGAAATGATTTACTGGAGGCTTCTCTGGCGGTTCAGTGGTTAAAAGTACAGTCTTCCATTGCAGAGGGCACAGGTTGATTGCTAATATCTAAGATCCTGCGTGCTGCATGGCATGGCCAAAAAAAGAAAGGAATGTTTTACTGATAGAAGTTTCTGACCAAAATGCATTTAAATACCTAAAAAGATGCATTAAACTTAGGGATGTTCTCAACATTATCCTAATTGGCATTGCCAGGCAACATAATAGATATCCAGGCATTTGGAGTAGGGACAGGCCTGCAGGAATCTAGCTGGGCTCTCTCTCTGGGTGCAGGACTAGGACTGGATTAGACTCAGGGTGGAGTTCTAAACCTGCCTCTGACAGCATCATTATGAAACCTGGGTAAATCATTTCACATCCAGGAGCTTTCTCCTTTGCTTAACAAATGTGTAAAGGGAATCAGCTAAGTGCTGAATACCAGATGGGGTAGTATGTTGAGATAATAGGTGACAGGAGGTTGAGCTTATCATGAGGAGTTCACAGTCAAGGCTGACTTGAAAAATCACATGAAATTTCAAAATAAAAGTATAAGCAAATGTAAAAGAGAAAGACCTAAAATACCTAAAAGAAGATGAATTCTAGAGGCCTCTTAAGCTCTTGAAGACTCTGCCTCTGCTTGTAGAAGTTTAGTGCCCTCTAAGCAGATGATCCTTACCAACTGAAAAGAAATTAGAGTGGAGAAAGCACTAATTTGAAAGACACACGCACCTGAAAACTCGTAGCAGCACTATTTTTAGCAGCCAAGATGTGGAAGCAGCCTAAGTGTCCACTGACAGATGAATGGATAAAGATGTGGTGTGTACACACACACACACACACACACACACACACACACACACACACACAGAGGAATATTACTCAGCCATAAAAAAGAAATGCATGTGCTTAGTCACTTCAGCCCTGTCTGACTCTTTGCAACCCTATGGACTGTGGTCCATCAGGCTCCGCTGTCCACAGGATTCTCCAGGCAAGACTACTGAAGTGGGTTGCTGTGCCCTCCTCCATAGGATCTTCCCAACCCAGGAATCAAATCTGTGTTTCTTATGTCTCATGCATTGGCAAGCATGTTCTTTACCACTGGTGTCACCTCGGGAGCCCTAAAAATAAAAGGATGACATAATGCTAGTTTCAGCACCACGGATGCTAGTTTCAGCATCATCGAAGGCAGGAAGAGAGGAGGAGACAGGGAATGAGACGGTTGGATATCATCCCCAACTCAATGGACATGCGTTTGAGCCAACT
>SJYW01022206.1:0-12293 GCA_006410735.1 Raphicerus campestris | reverse complement strand
GAAGCATTTAACACAGAAATGAGTCTGACCCCAAGATCAGTGGCGAGAGGCTGCTCTTTTGTTCCTCTTCAGCCCTGTATGTACATACTATTTACATCCACTGTGTAAAGGGTGGGCACTCCATACTGTTTACGTTCACTGTGTGAATGGTGGGAACTCAGTAGTCCTGAAGGCACAGAATGAACAGACGCTTTCTGAATGCATGTTGGGAAGAAGACATTGATCACTTTGAGGTCAATTACCTTGTCCAATTGGGAAAGTTAAGTAATCTGTATAAGACAGATTATTTAAGTAAGGTGCATTTTATATGGATGAGTGTTTGCAATTGTCAGTCAGTCTTCCCATCCAGCGCTCCTTTCTTGTGGCCCAAGTATTCCTTCTCCTAGTCGGTCTGCGTTTATCATGGTGCTTCTTTCTGTTGGGAAGTTTTGATATTTGGTCATGCTCTTCGACTTTTAAAGGAAATCCACTATTCCCTGAGATCCTAAAAATTAAACTTTCCTATCCAACTGACACTTACCCTACTGTGAACTGCAAAGAAAATGAACACCAACAGTGATGGTGAAATTTTGACTTTTTAAGACAACTGCTGACTAAGTGTAAAAGAACTCCAGAAGACCTGGAGATGAGAAGGGCAGTCTGGGTAGCTAAGTGATTCTTCCACTGTCACATAGTGCATCTGGATACAATTGTTGGCTCTAATAATCAAGTGCTGTGTTTGCAGGAACACAGTGTACAGCGGATGGTGTGAGAATTCAGGTCTTGGAGTTGTCTGACAATAGAGTGTGTTCCAATTCTGCCTTCCCCACTGTTGTAATAGCTACAATAGTGAACAACTTATGTAATTATTCTGAGCATTGGTTTCTTTATCTTTGAAGTGGGAATACTAATATCTACCTGGCCAGGTTGTAAGGACTGAAGATAATGTAAGCCAGGCACTTATCACAGTGGTTGGTTAGTGCACATGTACTGAATAAACAGTAGCTATAGTTATAATGATGACTGCAAGGTCTTTACTCTTCTATTAAGGATGAAGTGAGCTAAGACAGTTCTAAGAGCTTAATAAAGCAGCCTTGCCTCATGACTGGTAAGAAGCAGGGGACATGAGGAATCTCAGGGATTCACACAGAGAGGCAAGATTATATACAGCCATCAAGATACATTTGTAATAGACTGAGAGTCTATTACAAATAAAACTTCCATTTTCAAAAAATTAAATTTTATTGGAGTATAGTTGATTTACAATGTTGTGTTACTTTCTGCTATTCAGAAAAATGAGTCAGTCATATCTATACATATATCTACTTTCTTTTAGAGTATATTGCCATGCTGAGCTTCCTTGGTGGCTCAGTGGTAAAGAATCTGCCTGCAATGCAGGAGACTTGGATTAGATCCCTGGGTTGGGAAGATCCCCTGGAGAAAGAAATGGCAACCCACTCCAGTATTCTTGCCTGGAGAATCCCATGGACAGAGGAGTCTGGAAGGCTACAGTCCCTGGGGTCACGAAAAAGTAGGACATGACTGAATGACTAAAAAATAACAATAACCCATATAGGCCATTACAGAGTATTGAGGAGGTCCTTATTAATTATTGATTTATATATAGTAGTGTGTATATGTTAATCCCAATCTCCTAATTTACCCCTCGCCCTTCCTTTTCCCACTTGGTAACCTTAAGTTTGTTTTCTCCATCTGTAACTCAATTTCTGCTATATAAATAGGTTCATTTGTACCATTTTCTTTTAGGATTACACATACAAGAGATATCATATGACATTTATCTTTCTCTGTCTGCCTTCCTTCACTCAGTATGACTATCACTAGGTCCATCCATGTTGCTTCAAATGGCATTTGTTGTTGTTTCTTTTGTGGCTGAGTAACATTCCATTGTACACATGTACCACATCTTCTTTATCAATTCTTCCATCAGTGAACATTTAGGTTGCTTTCACGTCCTGATTATTGTAAATTTTGCTACAATGAACATGGGGTGCATCATGGTTTTTTGGTTTGTTTTGCTTAGAGTCCAGTCTGACTGAGGCTGCATTTTAAATACTTCACTATTAGGCTCCAGTAGATTGATGCTTAGCAGCACTGGGACAGTGTGCCCTTCACATTCATGAACACAGAGAACCAAACCAGTCTTGGCACATGTCAGACTGCGTTTTTTTACAAAAGTGATTTTGGTTTTTCCTCCAGTGCCTACTCTTGATACAATGTTGCTGTTGGTTGTCTCTCTTTCTCACTTGACTTCTATTCCTCTGTCCTATTTCTATTGAACTAATGAGGCTTTTGAACTGTGATGTTGGAGAAGACTCTTGAGAGTCCCTTGGACTGCAAGGAGATCCAACCAGTCCATTCTGAAGGAGATCAGCCCTGCGATTTTTTTGGAAGGAATGATGCTAAAGCTGAAACTCCAGTACTTTGGCCACCTCATGCAGAGTTGACTCATTGGAAAAGACTGATGCTGGGAGGGATTGGGGGCAGGAGGTGAAGGAGACGACAGAGGATGAGATTTCTGGATGGCATCACGGACTCGATGGACGTGAGTCTGAGTGAACTCTGGGAGTTGGTGATAACAGGGAGGCCTGGCATGCTGCAATTAATGGGGTCACAAAGAGTCGGACATGACTGAGCGACTGAAGTGAAGTGAACTGAACTGAATGAAGGGGTTATGTTAACAATGGGGCAGTTAAATTTTTTGTCTTTTGATATGAAGGTGTTCTTTGGAAGGAATGATGCTAAAGCTGAAAATCCAGTACTTTGGCCACCTGATGCCAAGAGTTGACTCATTGGAAAAGACTCTGGGAGGGATTGGGAGCAGGAGGAGAAGGGGATGATAGAGGATGAGATGGCTGGATGGCATCACTGACTCGATGGATGTGAGTTTGAGTGAATTCTGGGAGTTGGCGATGGACAGGGAAGCCTGGCATGCTGCAGTTCATGGGGTTGCAAAGAGTCGGACATGACTGAACAATTGAACTGAACTGAACTGATAAAGGGCCTGTTATCTTCTAACTCTTCTTCATACTTCTCTCAAGTTTTGACTCAGGCAGGAATGCTGGGCTTTGCTCATTCATTCATTAATTATTGAATACCTACCGCGTATTAGGCGCTCTCCTGTGTGCAGGGGCAAAGTCATAAGCAAAGCAAACATGTTCCTGGCTCCACTGATTTCATTTTCTCCTAAGAACAATAAACACGAATCAAATAATCCCAGAAATGAAAATGTTTCATTGCAAATTAAAATTTGTATAAATTTTGATTGCTTTTGATTATAAAAGTAAAATACTCATTATAAAGAATTTACAATCAAAGTAGTACAGATGGTTCCTGACTTAGCATGGTTCAACTTGTGATTTTTGTACTTCTGATGGTGTGGCAACTGTATGCATTCAGTAGAAACTATACTTGGAATTTTGATCTTTTCCTGGGCTAGCAACATGTCATATGATCCTCTCTCTTAATGCTGGCCAGCTCCCAGTCAGCCATATATACTTTTCTAGATCTAGGGAGTATTTTTCTTTTCACCTTAAATACAATACTCAATAAATTAAATGAGATAGTCAGTCAACCATGTTACAAAATAGATTGTGCATTGGATGATTTTGCCCAACTGTTGACTTAAGTGTTCCAATCATGTTTAAATTAGGCTGAGCTAAGCTGTGATGTTTGGTAGGTTAAGTGTAGTAAATACATTTTTCAACTTACAATATTATCAATCTGTGGTTGGACATTACCTGTTGGACATTACTCCAGCACAGGGATCTGTAATCACTTTTTTTTAAGTTTTTTTTTTTTTTTTTGCGAAACCACAGGGCATGTGGAATCTTAGTTCCCCAACAAGGGATTGAATCCATGCCCCCTGCATTTGAATGGCAGAGTTCTAACCAATGGACAACCAGGGAAGTCCTTGTCATCACTTTCAATGATGTAGTAATACTGAAGAATTTTATCAAACTCCATTAATTTCATAAAATAACTCAGATTTGTGAACTTTGAAATCTTGGCAAACTTTGCCTCATTCATTCCACAAATGCTGGTGGCATCTCTTCTGTGTCAGGCACTATGTGCTGTCATTAAAGACCAAATGCAAAGTCCTTGCCCTCAAGGCTGGTGAGCTGTGCTTCTTTCCTAGATTTAAGTACCAAGAAAAAAATGTATTATCCTAATGTTGACTCTTAACCTAGAATTTGTCAGAATTCTTGCACTGGATTAAGGGAGATTAAATGAGGTCATACCTATAAAGTTCTTAGCACAGGGTCTCACACCTGGTAAGTATTCGATAGATGTTATTGCACTTACCTTTATCACCTTCATTAATACCGTCATCATTATTAATTACTGCTTGTAAATAGAATGTAAAAATGTTCTCAGGAAACTCAAATGAACAGTTCCCAGTAGGGGTGTTTTTACTTTCCCTCATCAATTTCTCACTACCTTGTTCAAGTTACTGAATTTGAAAAATGCCACTGTGTTGCGTTCTTAGAGATTAATTTGTGTTGTTGACTGATGAGTGTGAATTGGATTGTGAATTGTGATTTGACTCTGAAATATATATTCTTTAAAATCAGGCAAAAGCCCTAACTTCCTAGCCTAGGGATGGTTGAAAGTGTGTCTTAACAGTCTGGAATCTGCAGAGGAGCCAGGCTCAGCAGCCTAGGTTTCTTGTGAATCCCAGGTGTTTCTCTGAGATGGCTTCTTCAAAGGTCATATGGATAATTGTAAAGAAGGAAACAATGAGGGTTCAAAATGCCATGGCCTTTCCGTTCATGTATGTCTCCAAGAACTATTTAGAGATTTTCTGCACTCTGCAGGAAGACCCAAATGTAAGCCATTATCAACTAAGAAGAAAATATATTTTAAAGTCTCTACAGCTCTTGCCTTTAAGGAAAGAAGCTTCCACTAACTACTTATTGTAGGTTTTAGGAAACACACACACACACAACTCAACTCCTTTCATTACCAGGAAATAGAATCCAGTCTAATCACAGACATTACTTTTTTTTTTTTGACGGCACTGCAAGTGAACAGAAATGCAACATAGCCGGAATTCTAGGAAAAACCAGGTGCACTTGACAACCNATTGTAGGTTTTAGGAAACACACACACACACAACTCAACTCCTTTCATTACCAGGAAATAGAATCCAGTCTAATCACAGACATTACATTTTTTTTTTTGACAGCACTGTAAGTGAACAGAAATGCAACATAGCCGGAATTCTAGGAAAAACCAGGTGCACTTGACAATCATTTTACATTTAGGAAGCATTTGCAAAACACTGGGGCACACATGGTTGGATTGGGAGAGGCTGGGGTCAGAGAGAAATGATCGATGTTCACAGAACACTACTGCCTCCCCCAAGAGTTAATAATATACTTTTTTATCACTGATATTATGGAGCTGCAGGGAGCAATAGGTGAGGTAATAGACGTTCTTGTGATGCCTACATGTCAAGTATGCATTGAATACTGAACTATTATTTCAGTATCCATTTAAGGGCCCCTGTTGTATGCAGCACAGGAACTGACAACTGGGCTTCCCAGGTGGCACTAGCATTAAAGAACCCACCTTCCAATGCAGGAAACATAAAAGATAGCAGCTTGATCCCTGGGTTGGGAAGATCCCCTGAAGATGGACATGGCAACCCACCCCAGCATTCTTGCCTGGAGAATGCTATGAACAGAGGAGCCTGGTGGGCTACAGTTCATAGGGTCACAAAGAGTTGGACATGACTGAAACAACTTAGCATGCACACCATTACAATAATGTCTATTCCCATTTATTAAGCGNCTGACAACTGGGCTTCCCAGGTGGCACTAGCATTAAAGAACCCACCTTCCAATGCAGGAAACATAAAAGATAGCAGCTTGACCCCTGGGTTGGGAAGATCCCCTGAAGATGGACATGGCAACCCACTCCAGCATTCTTGCCTGGAGAATGCTATGAACAGAGGAGCCTGGTGGGCTACAGTCCATAGGGTCACAAAGAGTTGGACATGACTGAAACAACTTAGCATGCACACCACTACAATAATGTCTATTCCCATTTATTAAGCGTCTACCCTGGCCTGACACATTTCCTACTTTCTTTAACATTTATGAAATTCTGAAAGGTATTGTTTACTTCATTTTATAAGGAATGAGTGTTGGAGAAGTTAAGCAAAGCACCCAAAGAGACGGGACTACTCAAAAACTTGGACTCAGGGCTCCTGTCAGGGTCTTTTTATAAGTCATAATTGCTGTTGAATTCTGCTCACTTTTCCCATCAGCCAGTCATCCCTGTCATGTCAGGACACATCCAGAAGTTGGCTTGCTGCTGCGTCGCTTCAGTCCTGTTGGACTCTGTGCGATCCCATGAACCAGGCTTCTCCGCCCATGGGATTTTCCAGGCAAGAGTATTGGAGAGGGGTGCCATTGCCTTCTCCAATGCATGAAAGTGAAAAGTGAAAGTGAAGTTGCTCAGTCGTGTCTGACTCTTGGCAACCCCATGGACTGTAGCCCACCAGGCTCCTCTGTCCATGGGATTTTCCAGGCAAGAGTACTGGAGTGGGGTGCCATTGCCTTCTCCAGAAGTTGGCTTAGGTGTGCCTTTTGAGCTTCTCAGAAAGAGAAGTCCTCTTTCTTTGTCCTTCTCTAGTAACTTGTCCCTACTGCAAGTCTGCTGCAATTCCTTTCTGGGTGCCCTGAAGGGGCCTAAAATCTTTATCCTTCAAAACTCTGTAACTCAGAACATTATCTATGCACTGTTAGGCATCCCAAAGGCAGGATAAGTTTTATAACTGTAACATCACTGCAGTATTTCAATATAGCTTGCTATCACTGGGACCCTGAGAGCTTTTATTCTGTCATATGTAGACATTTGTCACCATTCCCAGGCTTTTATTGGTACAGTTTATTTATTTTTTTCTTCCCAAGTGTACTTATTAAACACCACCCTGTTTGTCTCTGCCCATTCTCTCAGTTTGTCACTGTACAGTGACCTTGAAAAATTAGAAAAGTGAGCAGAAATCCCACTGCTTCAGAGGTCCCCATTATCGGGAATTTCTGCTAACTTTCCTCATTTGTCAATCAAATTCTACACTCTAACAAAGTTAAAGTTGGAGAAACATTGGCCCAAATTATAGGTACCTGTTTAACAAATATTCAGCCTTTCTTCCTGCCCAGCAGAACTCTATTTGTTCATCCATTTTTCACTTTACCTCAGGGTACACCTGATTAGCTAGCTTCCTATTAGGGAGATTGCATTTATGTCATTGGCAAATGGCTTGAGGGTGGACTGTTGATCTGGTTNGGTATTGTTTACTTCATTTTATAAGGAATGAGTGTTGGAGAAGTTAAGCAAAGCACCCAAAGAGACGGGACTACTCAAAAACTTGGACTCAGGGCTCCTGTCAGGGTCTTTTTATAAGTCATAATTGCTGTTGAATTCTGCTCACTTTTCCCATCAGCCAGTCATCCCTGTCATGTCAGGACACATCCAGAAGTTGGCTTGCTGCTGCGTCGCTTCAGTCCTGTTGGACTCTGTGCGATCCCATGAACCAGGCTTCTCCGCCCATGGGATTTTCCAGGCAAGAGTATTGGAGAGGGGTGCCATTGCCTTCTCCAATGCATGAAAGTGAAAAGTGAAAGTGAAGTTGCTCAGTCGTGTCTGACTCTTGGCAACCCCATGGACTGTAGCCCACCAGGCTCCTCTGTCCATGGGATTTTCCAGGCAAGAGTACTGGAGTGGGGTGCCATTGCCTTCTCCAGAAGTTGGCTTAGGTGTGCCTTTTGAGCTTCTCAGAAAGAGAAGTCCTCTTTCTTTGTCCTTCTCTAGTAACTTGTCCCTACTGCAAGTCTGCTGCAATTCCTTTCTGGGTGCCCTGAAGGGGCCTAAAATCTTTATCCTTCAAAACTCTGTAACTCAGAACATTATCTATGCACTGTTAGGCATCCCAAAGGCAGGATAAGTTTTATAACTGTAACATCACTGCAGTATTTCAATATAGCTTGCTATCACTGGGACCCTGAGAGCTTTTATTCTGTCATATGTAGACATTTGTCACCATTCCCAGGCTTTTATTGGTACAGTTTATTTATTTTTTTCTTCCCAAGTGTACTTATTAAACACCACCCTGTTTGTCTCTGCCCATTCTCTCAGTTTGTCACTGTACAGTGACCTTGAAAAATTAGAAAAGTGAGCAGAAATCCCACTGCTTCAGAGGTCCCCATTATCGGGAATTTCTGCTAACTTTCCTCATTTGTCAATCAAATTCTACACTCTAACAAAGTTAAAGTTGGAGAAACATTGGCCCAAATTATAGGTACCTGTTTAACAAATATTCAGCCTTTCTTCCTGCCCAGCAGAACTCTATTTGTTCATCCATTTTTCACTTTACCTCAGGGTACACCTGATTAGCTAGCTTCCTATTAGGGAGATTGCATTTATGTCATTGGCAAATGGCTTGAGGGTGGACTGTTGATCTGGTTCTTCCCAATGAAACATCAGAGAAGTAGGCTGGGGACCTCAAGGAAAGGGTTTTTTTTTTTTTTTTGTATAATTAATCACATAAGGAAAAAAAAACAAAACTTTTCTACCAGTAGATATTATGATGTCTTCTTATGATGCCATAAAATATGGCAAACATCTTGCAAATATTATGGGATGGATGCCAAGGACAAACCTACCTGGCTGAAGATGGCAGAGAGAAAATATGGTAAGTGTTAAAGCCACTTCATCTGAGGACCCCTTGCTTTTTGAATAAACACATTTTGCTCGATGTTTTAGTCAGTGGACTTGGAGTGTTACTTTCAGCGAGAAGCATTTCCATTGATACCAAGTATGCTGCCTTTTTGTTAATAAGTGTGTTACAAGGAGAACATCAGTGTGTTTCCTGAAGGCAAAATGAATTATACCAATCACTCAGTATGCTGAAAGGCTATTAGTTTGATCAGATAAGAAACTTACCATCAGACTCTAGGGTGCTCTTGTTTCTTCAGGCAAACTTCTATCTTCTGTTACTTCTTCTCTGGCACACCTTTTGCTGCTTGTTCTCATATATATATTTTTTTTTCTGTGTAATTACGTAAAATATATACATGCTTTATTTTTTAGAATTATGTTTTATTTCTCCTGAAAATTCACTGTAGAGAGAGTAGGTGAGAGAACAAGGAGATTGCAATTCAGAAGATAATTTAGGAGTCCAGACCAAAGAGCTCAATAACTTGGTGTGCAATTATTTCTTAGTTTTCACTTAGCCGCCCCCTGTGAGTGGTATCATCTATGTATCCGAGGTTGCTGATATTTTTCCCATTAGTCTTGATTTTAGCCTATGAGTCATCCAGCCAAGCATTTCACATGATGTACCCTGCATAGAAGTTAAATAAGCAGAGAGACAATATACAGCCATTTCATACACCTTTCCCAATTTTGGACCAGTCAGTTGTTCCATATCTGGTTCTAACTGTTCCTTCTTGACCCACATACAGGTTTCTCAGGAGATAGGTAAAGTGGTCTGGTACTCCTAGCTCTTTGAGAATTTTCCACAGTTTATTGTGATTCACACAGTCAGAGGCTTTAGTGTAGTCAATGAAGCAGAAGTGGATGTTTTTCTGGAACCTATTTGCTGTCTCCATGATCCTGAGAGTGTCAGCAATGTGGTTTCTGGTTCCTCAGCCTCTTCAAAACCCAGCTTGTACATCTGGAAGTTCTTGGTTCATATACTGCTGAAGCCTAGCTTGAAAGATTTTGAGCATAACCTTGCTGGCATGTGAAATGAGTACAGTTGTATGGTATTTTGAACATTCCTTGGCATTACCTTTCTTTGGGATTGGAATGAAAACTGACACAACCAAAGGAAACTCATAAAGTTCCAATAACCAGTTCTAAAGAACAGAACTGTGCATTGACAAAGGTTTCAAAATAATCCTCTTAAAGAAGTTCAGTTAATCACATGAACATACAGACAGATAAAATAAATTAGGAGAACAGTGCAGGAACAAAATGAGTGCAATGCAGAAATGGAAACTATCAAAAAAGCCTATCACACAAATGGAAATCCCACATCTAAAAAACACAATGCCTGAACTGAAGAATTCAGTAGAGAGCTTCAGGAGCAGACTTGGCTAAGCAGAAGAAATAATCAGTGAACTAGATGGCAGATCATTTAGATTATTCAGTCAGTGAAGTAAAAAGACAAACAAATAGATAAAAAAGAGTGAGTAAAGCCTTTAAGACTCACGGGACATAATCAACTCATAGAAACCAAGGACAGATTGGTGATTACGGGATAGGGTGGGAGTGTGTAGGTTAAGGTGGTCAAAGAACACAAACTTCTGGTCATAAAATACACAGGTTCTGTGGATGTAGTATACAGCGTGGTGATTCTAATTATATTGTACTGTATATGAAAATTGCTAAGAGAGTAATTTAAAAAAGTGCTTGCCATACAGATGCACACTCACACACAATGTAACTGAGGTTTTGGACTAACCATATTGTGCTAATCATTTTACAGTATATTCATGTATCAGATCTTTATGCTGGACTCTTAAGCTTACATTGTATATCTATTATATCTTAAGACACAGCTGAAAGAAAATATTATTTTTTAATTTGTTTAATGTATCCATATACAACCTAGTGATTTTTTTCTAATATTTTATCAAAGACAATTCCAAGTATGCATCAATGCAAAAGTAGAAATAACAGAATTATAAACTCNTTGCCATACAGATGCACACTCACACACAATGTAACTGAGGTTTTGGACTAACCATATTGTGCTAATCATTTTACAGTATATACATGTATCAGATCTTTATGCTGGACTCTTTAAGCTTACATTGTATATCTATTATATCTTAAGACACAGCTGAAAGAAAATATTATTTTTAAATTTGTTTAATGTATCCATATACAACCTAGTGATTTTTTTCTAATATTTTATCAAAGACAATTCCAAGTATGCATCAATGCAAAAGTAGAAATAACAGAATTATAAACTCCCATGTACTTATCACATAACTTCAAGAGTTATCATCTCATAACCTAAATGATTATATCTGTACCCTCTCCTGTGTTTTCTCAATCCATGGATTATTTTAAAACAGTTTTCGATATGCCATTTGATCTGCAAAAATCCCCATATATATTTCTAGCAAATAGAATACTTTTAAAACATAACCATAATACTTTTATTGTATGACAAAATTAACATAACTTAATTTCCTTGATATCATCACATAGTCATTGTTTAGTTTTCACTAATTGTTTTGTAGTTGTTTTTACATTGTTAACTCATTCTGTCTATCTCTGTGTGTCTGTCATTCATGGCTATTTATTTATTGAGCCATTGGGTTGTTTGTTCCACAGAGTTCTTTCTGTCTAGATTTAGGGATTGCATCTAAATTTAGCTGATTACATCTAAAGTGTATTATTTAACATGTTTCCATGTTCATTGTATGTTCCTTAAATTAGTAGTTTTATAGTTAGAGGATTGATCAGATTCAGGTTAGATTTTTAAGAAAAAAATATTTTTTTTTTTTGGAGGAAACCTCAGAGGCAAATGTACATTCTTCTGTAAGGAGAACAGATGAGGTCCATTTTTCTCTTTTGAGGAGGTTTACAGTCTTGATAAAATTATCTTTCTTTCTCTGTATTTTGACATTTAATGTGAAATTTTTTCTTCTGCTAAATTATCTGATTAGGTATTGGCATAGTTCTTGCCCCTTTATTTTGCTGAGAAAACATTGCTCTTTGCCTCGGAAATTTATATGTAGCTAGCCTAACAGTTTTTCTGACTAAATGAAACATGAAAATGAATTATTTTAGCTCCCTGGAGTATTGATATGGCTGTATGTATCAATTTGTAGGTAGTGGCAAGAAAGTAGGTTAACAACTACACTATTGGCTGTGTAACCGTGGGATCCTGCATGAATGCCATGCCATTCATCATTTCTAAAACTGGCTTAACAGTGCCTTATATCCATCCATCCATCTGTCTAATCTATTTATCTACCTCCAAGTGACTGTTGTTTAATATATGATAGCTATTATGTTCATATTTAAAATTGTGATTTATTTTTGGTAATGATTAAATAATAATAGTGTGGTCTGTCATATTTTATTATTGATAGTAAAGATTTTTCTGGGAAAATTTTATCTAATCAGAAGTTTTGGTCTACTCACGAGAGTCAATTCTCTTTGACTATTTTTAAAAGTCACTTTAAAGTGTTTTAAGGTATAAGTTTTTATTTGGGGGAACATTTATTCATATGTTATACATGTGACAATTCTAAATACTTTCA